>KN478519.1:24866-70192 GCA_000787095.1 Periophthalmodon schlosseri
GGCGAGGATATAAAAAAGCTTTCAGACTTCATACACTGAGGTAATGGATTCACTAAAGCATGAGAAGATCCCGGTTTGTTACAGTTGAACCGATGTTTACGTCTTTAAACAACATCTGTCATATCTGCTCAATTGTCCATTCATTCATTTATAAAAACGTTTATTTCCATTTGACTTGATTTCAACATTGTGCACAAAGGTAACCCTACATGTATAATTAGCAGCTATATGACACTGTATATTATATAATTTAATAGTTAAATAAAGCTTTCTGAGTGGGCATAAAGAAGGTGATTTGAACATGGCAATAAATAATAGTATTCAGTGCAAATGCTTTTAATGACATACTTCCAGATCAATCAATCGTTACTTAATATATTTAAATTATTAAAATAGCAGTGACTTTTTATCCATGGGCCTATAATAAGAACTGGATAAGACACTCCCCCCTCCGTCCCCGTGTGAGATCCATTAGTGGCTGCTCCATAGGAAATGCAGCTCCTGGGAACTCTGGCCCAGAAAGAATTCTCCCATAGAGCACAATGCATTTTTTTGGAATTCAAACTGCCCGTGTTTGGCTGACAGGGCATCCACAACTTTCACAAGAGTTGGATTTTACAGGGATTCTTCTGTATTTTCACAACATGAACTTTTTAGGATTTTTAAATCCTCAAAGCGCCTAAAATTTAGCTTTGTAAGTCTGGATTGAAGAACTGCCATCAAAAGCTTTGTGGAGCCAATATGTCTTGTCCTAACCACCTCTTAGCGATGATGAGCGAGAGAGGGCTGCGGTAAAATTGAGTAAGATTTACCTAGCCCCACTCTGATCCTGCGCTAGCACCGCTCTAGCAGCTGTCGCTCTGATTGATCAGAACTGATCATGTGGTACACGTTTCTGACGTCACTCGTTGAGCACCGCTAGGCCAGTATTCTGGAAGTGGAAGAAAAAATATTTTTTGGCATTTCACGTCAATGAGGTCAGGCCATTGAAAACAACACAATGCCATCTTTGGTTCATCTTCCAGATCTTATACTTCTATGCTTTTTTCATCGCTACATGTTCTATGTTAACCCTATTTTACATGTATTGCAATTTGCGTGTTCATCTTTAGTGTTTTACTTGTACTTCTAATCAAAGAGGTTAATTTGGTTTTCCAAGAATATTATCAGATAAGTTTTCTTAGAGCCATGTTTAAGAGAAAACTGATGAGAAAACATCGCACTGGCCTGTTTAAAAAACGTATTTTCATCTCCGTCGACATTTCAAAGTCAACATCTCCCCATTGTTCAACTTTATTTTGCTGAAGAGGCCTTAAGACGTGAACCGACCCCAAGATAAGCCCTCTTTGCCATGCACGGGACGTCCCAAAGCGAGTACCATTGAATCCTGACCTGTGTTAACTATGCCAGCCGGCTTAGCATGACGGCAAAGCAGTCGAAAAGAGAAGACGCTACTGCCGAGAGACGCCTCGCCTGAATTCATGTCTGGATTGAAGAACTGACATCAAAAGCTTTGTGGAGCCAATATGTCTTGTCCTAACCACCTCTTAGCGATGATGAACGAGAGAGGGCTGCGGTAAAATTGAGTAAGACATAAAAACGTTGGTTAGTTGTACAAGGCGCGGGTCAAGGGTACGGCGTCTAAAAACTGAACTGTCACATCAAACCGCGGATGGCAGCTTTTGAAGACTTGGGAGTTCAGATGGTGTTTATTTTTAGGATTGATTTTTTATATGCTTCACAGAAACCGCCCTGACACAGCTGACAGGAAGCTGTGGCTGTCAACATAAGCTAATAGGCTAAGTTGGAGGCAAGATCTCTGGAGAGGTGTCCCCAGTAGAGCAACGCACTTGTCGGGTAATTTATACTTCTGCATAAAGAATTAGGAGAGAGTCACACAACCAATTACTGTCATTAGGAAGTAGTAGGGCTTTAATGCACCTGGGTATGTCACTTGTGATGGGTGTGCAGTCTCTCTGGGTGGAATGGTGAAGTCTAATTTTGAAAGGTGGAAGTAGCTTTGGAACACATCTACATGGTGAAATTAATAGTGACAGGGTGTACGGACTTTGAACAATGTTTTGACAGCTATGATTTAATTTTAAATAAATTAAAGGCAAGATGTTCTGGAACAGTAGACAGTAGCTCAGTTGGTGTTTGTCCACTGATTCGAAGGTGGACAGTTTGAATCCTGCTCTCAACATAAACATCATTGGGAGAGTGGTCAGATTCACTGACCCACAGTTTGGCAGTGCGATTCCAGCTCCCACAAATGAATACTCGACATTGCGTCAGTCCTAAGTTGGCCAGTCTCCTCTCCATTATGGGTTCCATTCTAAGCACGTCCCTAGTTCAGTGGTGGTTTAGTCCTGGTTTAGTCCTGGTTTAGTCATGGTTCAGACATAGTGCGTCCATAGTGGGGCTGGGTGATTTGGGAAAACTATCTAATTGGGATTTGCAGTTTTAGGATTCTGGATTCACATTTTAAACATTTGAAAGGAGAAATATTCATTGTGAAATACAACATGCATTTCAGAAGGTTTAAAATACAGCTTTTGTACATAAGAATACTTTGTTGTTTGACCCACAGGTTGGCGGTGCGATTCCAGCTCCCACAAATGAATACTTGTCGTTGTGTCCTTGGGCAAGACACTTAACCCACCTCGCCCCTAGTCTCTGCGTACACTGGTGTATGAAGGTGTGTGCGAATGGGTGAGTAGTCTCTTGATGTAAAGCGCTTTTAGTGCGCTTTGTAAAGAGCTATATAAAAATGTGGCCATTTATCATTTATTTATCATTTTAGAACTATAACCACTAATATTATATTTAAAGATTAAACAACTATCACACATTGTTTATCGTACATAATAAAATGTCAACAAAGTACTTTGAACCAAAAAAGCCAAGAAATCTTAACATGTGAAAGAGCACATTCAAAATACAATGAAGCCATGAAATCTCAATCTAGTCTTAACATATGAAAGAGCACATTCAAAATACAATGAATATAATGTACTTGGAGTAGCCTAAAAGCAAAAATATATGCAGTACTTGCCCCCTCGTATTCGTACAGCACACTTATTTTAGCAGTAGGAGAGTGTGAGATGATGCCTTTTAGCTGGTCCAGCCCTGAACAGTTACATGTTGTTATATCTAAAAACATGTGGAGCTCCTGTTGAGAGCTACAGCTCAGGTCTGGCCCAGAGGCGGTATAAGGTGTCTCTACAGGATAACATAGAACAGTGGGTATATTCATGAGATGGTCTCCTACGCAGTTCTGATGGACTGCGGTTTCAAGCCCGCTGTGTCTGCCGATCGTTTCACTCTAATGAGGATTAAGTGTGGTGCTAATGACAGTAGACAAGTCCTGGTTAAGCTCTGGATATGGTTTGGATCTGGTTTAGGCCTGTTTTAGTTCTGGTTTATTTCGGTTACATATGGTTCAGATCTGGTTTAGTCCTGGTTTAGCTCTGGCTGATTGCTAAGTTAGCAAGTCTCGTCTTCATGGTGGTTCCATTCTAAGTGCGTCTCTAGTTCAGTCCTGGTTCAGACCTGGTTTATTCCTGGTTTAGTCCTGGTTTCGCCCCGTTTGAGGATTAAGCATGTCTCTAGTTTATTCCCAGTTCAGTCCTAAGTTAGCCAGTCTCCTCTCCATGGTGGTTCCATTCTAAGCGGGTCTCTAGTTCAGTCCTAGTTTAGTCCTGGTTCAGACCTGGTTTATTCCTGGTTTAGTCCTGGTTTCGCCCTGACTGACTGCTGTTTTATTCCCTTCTCCATGGTGGTTCTAGTCTAATGAGGATTAAGCGTGTCTTGATGATGGGAGCAGATGTGGCTTCTCTTTGGGGACGTGTAGCTGCAGCTGGATAATGAAAAGCTGTCAGTCTATGGCTCCCAGGCTTCCACAATCACAGCTGACATTGATCTAACTTTTCTCTGACAAAAACATCTCCATCTGATGTCGCCAAAACATCAATAGTGACATTTCTACAGTTTCAAAAGCGTCAACAAACATAAAACGCTGTATACAGTTCAGACAGCAAGCACAATGACATTAACCTTGGCTTTTAATAGCTGCTAACTTCCTCGAAAAATCTACTGCTAACTTATGTCTAATATAGCCTCATGCTCTGGCATATGAGGCGAGCGGCAATGAGATAAGAAAAAATACACCAACCCCAGTATATTTTGCAATAACATTAAGATTTATGCTGGTCAATTTTGGTGATCACTCCATGAATAAACTCAAAGACCTCAAAGATCATTTTCATTTTTTTTAAATGGTGTTTATTATAGCAAACAGACAAGGCAAACTGATTTGATTATGAATGATACTGTACATATTTTAATGTTTGTTTATTTGTATTTATTTTTTCCATAGAATACCATTAAGTGCAAAGCATATTCAATTTAGCTTATCCTGCTTTAACTAATAACCAGTCCCAGTTTAGTCCTGGTTTAGTCCTGGTTCAGACCTGCTTTAGTCCTGTTTTAGTCCTGGCTTAGTCCTAGTTTTGCCTTAACTAATGATTAAGCATGTGTCTAGTTTATTCCCTGTTCAGTCCTGTTTTAGTCTTGTTTTAGTCCTGGTTCAGACCTGGTTTAGTCCTGGTAAATTCAGATTTTTTATACTGGATGCCGTTCCATACATGCCATATCCACATGTGTAACACGACTGTCTCATTACGTGGTGTGGAATGCCTAAATGGTTCTACTTCTACAAAGCATATTAAGTCTAGCCTACCCAACTTTAACTAATAAATTCCATGTTGGTAGTCGGGCAAACCACCATCAAACTGGTACGAGAGCTGGAAAATATTTCCATGTTGGTAATTATTCCATCAACATGTATTGTTAACCATGCATTACATCTTAGGAGAATATTTCTTGCTGCTTTTCACATCAGTGCATCTTTAGTCTTATCCCAGCCTGTGTAATTGGTAAATATTTAAAGGCCCCATATTACGCTGTTCTCCGATCTATGTTATAATGTCGTTTCCTCGTCACAAACATACGTGGAGTTGTGTTTTGTTTCATTGACACATGTTTAACACACACATATTTAGCATATTTAGGCTGAGATCTTCTCTCAAACTGAAAAAAAAAATCCACCTTGTTCCACCTTGTGATGTCATATTGTGAGGAAGTGCTCCACTGTGTTTTAAAACTCCACACACCTTCACTAGAATCATTTGGATAATTTCAGCCCAGGAATTTCCAATCTCTATTGAACTAAGGTAAAAAATAGCTGTTAACTTGAAAACTACTGCTACATGACATCACATGGTGGAACAGAGCATTTTGAGTTTTGGAGATGTAGACAGACTAAATAATAAAGGGTTACTCAAACATGTGTGAAGGGTTCCAGGTATGTTTGGCTTAAACATGTTTGGCTTAAACATACCTGGCTTAAAACTCACAAGAGTCCATTTTGCGTAATACAGGACCTTTAAAATCCATAGCACACATATCTGACTAAGCACCGCTAATAGACCACCTGCATCAATACAATCACTAATCATTAAGGTGCATTGATCCAAAATGAAAATATTGACCACGGGCAATAGTGCAGTGCATTACATCAGCACCCCTATTTCCCCAGCTCAAACTGTGAAATATAAAGTGTAAACAAAATGCTAGCAGTGCTGTGGTGAGCGATCCAAAACACATCCTCTGGGACTATAGCAGCAGTCTGAAAACATTTAGGGTCTGAGAGAAAAGACAGGTCAACTGACAAGTGCATGCTGAGTGTGGAGGCGATACTGGGATCGAAAATACACAGGGAAAAACAGCACAAATGTTGCTAGGTTATATTGTAGCTAAAGCAGCTCATTTTCTACGCAGCACGTTGCGTAAGGCAAGGCAAGTTTATGTGCATAGCACAATTCGTACACAGAGTAATTCAAAGTGCTTTACAGAAGAAAGACATTCAAATCACAATACAACAAATCAACACATAAATAATCATCATAAAATTAGCATTAAAAAGGAATAGTGCAGAATAAAAACCTCTCAGTCATATGCACAGCTAAACAGAACCGTTTTGAGCCTGGATTTAAACATTTTCAAAGTAGAGGCCTGTCTCACATCTTCAGGGAGACTGTTCCAGGTTTTAGCTGCAGAAAACTGAAATGCTGATTCCCCATGTTTAGTCCTGACTCTGGGCACCAGCAGGAGGCTGTTCCCTGAGGTCCTCAGAGTGTGAGATGGTTCATATGGCACTAACATGTCGGAGATGTACTTTGGTGCTAGGTCAAGTGAAGTACAAGACAGTTATCTGATTTAAAGCCCCAGTATGTAACTTTTTAGCAAAAAAAAAAGTCTAAAATAAAAGCCTGGTGTTTTTTATGTTTTTTTTGTTTTGATTTGTTTTCACTAAAACAGGCATCCTTATTGTAAATCTCCACAAGCCTGACTTTTATTTGGCCTAGAATAGGTTGTTCCTTTGGCTATAATCTTCCACATTATGGCATAAAACGTATCTATGTCCATGGAGAAGTATGGCTTTAACTTTCTATTTCTATGGAATCATGCAGATGACGTGCCACCTTCTAGAAAGTTACAAAGTGTCGCTTTAAATAACTTTGCACCATTATATAATTTAACTACACCCGTAATTACTTCACTGTTTATATTAGAGCAGAAGGTGATGCTGTTCAGTCAGTCAGAACCCTGATCTTAAAACCAAAATTATAATCATTAGCGATCATTATAGCTGCACTTTAACACCTCAACAGAGCTACAGGAATCCACAGTCTCTGAAGCTGATCGAGAGCAACACAGCACGCCACTAATACTTTATAAATGCACAGGGAATATTCCTGCACCGTAATTTCATGTAACAGCAGTATTTACAAAGATCCTTATTCCAGACAGAGAACAGAAGCAAGGAACAGGACTAGTACCAAGCGTGAGACTGAGACTAGCAGTATACAGCAGTGAAACTACAAAATAATTCAAAAGTATATGCATTAGGGTCAGTTATTCTGGTAAGTTTATTGAGAGCTGGGCAATGTTAAATTTCTGAACATAACAATACAGACTTTTAATAAGTATAAGTTAACACAAAAATAGTCTTCCTCATGCCTTTACTGACAGAGGATAGGCTGTAGACCTCTGACTTAAAGACCCAAGCTGATCAATGGCGATTTGAAATGGCTGAATCTCAATATTGATTAAAAAAAGTCATCAATTGCAGAACCCATATACATCTGCAACACCTATTGGACAAGGATGTACTTTCAGATATGCAAAGTTACTATTTCTTTTAACCTGGACTGAAAGCCAGTATTCCTTCCTAGCTTGTGAAAAACCTTGTGGTGAGAGACACTTCACCTAGAGAGGGCAGCCATCTTTTTGCACCCGAGAAGTGTGCCATTGTTGACTTTTGTACATGTTTTTTACAATGTTTGGAATCTAACCATTATCTGAAAGAACAGAGTGCATTTAAAAAGTACAGAACATGTAAAAAATAAATAAATTAATTAAAACTTGAAAGTCTTCTGAGGCGAACAAAGGATTTTAATCAAGACATAATTTTCACTGAGGTCTTTTTGAGTTTTAATGATGGAAGGTAATCACTCAGACTCACTCACTTTTACAGATCAAAGACTTGACTGAGTTCGCTGTAAATGCCTGGTGGCTAGTGCTGCAATTTTGGGAGCACATTTTAAAGTAGAGCTGCAAGGTTAATTGCAGTCTAATCGAAATCGCAATTGATGATGATGATGATGATGATTTTATATTTTGATTGATCTAAGATAATTTTTTATACTTGTCCAAGGAAGGAAAGAAAAAAAATGCATGAATACACTTTGAATGTGTCACATATACAAAATGTCGTTTCTCGAGTGGGAGTGGGATGAAGTAATATTTATTTATTCCCACCCTTGTGTTATGCATGTGCATTAATTTTCTAGAATGCTTCCTGTGCATGCATTATAAAGTCACACAAATCGCATAATGTTAATATTCACAAAGATTCAAATGTACATATCCAAGACAAAGCTGTTACAGGTTGATAACAATAATAAAATACATTTACATTTACAGATTTATATTATATTATATTTGTTTCTGTCTATCCATAATTTTAATTTAGCCAATTCACTGTTAATAACATTAGTAAGGTGAGCATAATTGTCACTGGAGTAAAATATGTTAGTATTGTCGTAGCGAATAGTATATATTTAAATTTATCAGATGTTTTTAATAGGTTATTAATGTACAAATTAAACAGTTTGAGCCCCATACTGAAATCAACATCTACTGACCCTTGGGGAGTCAGTAGATGTTGATTTTCCCATTTTTACAAATTGTTGCCTTTGAATTGAAACAATTAGCAAATTATGATACTAAGGATGCAATATTTTAAGTACCATCATTTCACACAACAAATATTGTTGTTTATTTTCTACATAAAAACTGCTAACCCTGTAGTTTTAGATGTGTACAAACATGTTCTGAAATCCATGTGATTCTTGTATTAGTTTGTCCGTTCATATTTTTTTTCTGGATGCATTTAAAATGTGAACTTTGAACAGAATCCTGTTTTTAAAACATAAATCGCAAATCTAATCAGAATCACAATTCTTGTCAGAAAGCAAAACAAACAAAAAAAAATTTGAATTTGGACAGGGGACATATTTTGTTGAATTCCTGAGTGAAAGTGAAAACAACTTTGAAAGACTGAACAATTTTTGCGTGTTTTGAAGACTTATAACAAAGCCAAATTCACAAAGGATTTCAATACACATGCGAGCCACCAGACTGGAACTTTTGGGGAGCACTCTTAAGTCAAGGGCAGTCCCACTTTGATTCTACTGAAGAAGACATCAAGTACTAACTATTTGATTGCTTTTGTTTTTTACAGTTTCAATCTCAAACCACTTGAAAAAAATATTATGTTCTTTTTCTATGTTTTTTTTTTTAGTTTGGAAAAATATCTTTAAAAAACTTTAAATATCTTATTTATTTTATTTTTTTTTAATATGATATAACTTCTGGGTTATGGACATTTATAGTATATAAACATTGCAGTGCCTATATATATTAATAACAGAAACAACGTTAGCCCATACACTTAACTGGGACTAAATGCTAAACTAAAACTGGACAACACTAGAACTGAAACAAGACCAAGCCAGGCCCTACATCGGGACTAAACTGGGATGGATCAAAACAGGATCAAACTCGGTTGACCAAGTTACAGACCAAATCTGTGGAGAAGCAAACCCTTTCACAGTAAGAATTTTTCTATATTTCAGTATTTTCAGTATTTTTGAGCATTTTAAGATCTGTTATGTATGAATAAATGCAAGATAGATATTTAATGCCATTCTTTGGACCTTTCCATGAAGTCAAGTAGGAGCCGAAAAGTTACATAATACACCTTTAACTGGCAAGAGTTTAAAATCCATTTCAAATCTGAGGCCAGCGATGTTTGATTGTTTTGTTCTACCATTAAGTCCCATTTGAGCACCATGACATCACCGTTTGGCCCCTTATTCAAAGCCATTGTCGCTCCTCCAGTGTGTCCAGAGCATTCAGAGCCTTTTAATGCTAGACCGCTGTGACCTTTAGATGCTGATTTTCTACCATTGATTAGACACCTCCTACTCCATGAAGTTCAATTTAGCCCTAATTACTTCTGCATAGCTGAGCAGAGGCGCGTTAGGACACTTTAACACTTTGTGCACACAGGACTGCACATAATTGCTATTTTATACAAACATGCAATTTCAAATCTGATGCAATGTTTTGGTAATATTACTGTTTCAATATGTATGTAAAGTATGCATAGCTTATAAGCAGACTTAAGCAATTAGTGACCACTTGGCTTGCAATTACTAAAACATAGCAGTTATTTTTAATAGGGTGAACAGTAAAGCAAGACTGGTTCTGCTTTTGTGGTTTTGTTATTGTGCAATGGAGCATAAACATTAAACTACATTCATTAGCATTTTATATCAGATAGCAAAAGTTGTAAGTAAAAAGAACAATGTGGTCATTACAAAGTCTCCCTACATAAACTGAAATTCAAAAACATACAATAAACGTAACCAAAACATTGACAGATACCACAGGCCACTACCAAGGCACTGTCCTTACCTCGCAATGGTTAAAATACAAGTCACATATTAAAACACCTTGTAATTCAGGAATAAGTTATTTTCAAAACAAAATCCTTGATTAATTGTAGCAACGAAGACACTACTAACTAGTCCTGTCGTGATAATTACTATATCGACTTATGGTTCAGTGTATGAATGTTGGAATAATATTTTTTTGGGCCTCAATATGTATTACTTTTTCTTTCCAAAAGTGAGGAGATTATGGGTATTTTTGTTGTAATACGATAATATTTGAGCTGTAGAGGGGTGGAATTAGTCCCTTTTATATCTAATTATTGGTACATTCTACTATTTATTTGTGGCTGCTCATGTCTTTTAATGAAACATTCTATTTAAAATAGGTTACTGGGATTTTCCTGCTTTATTTAAATCTTAATGGTATAAAGTAGTTTCAATATCATCATTTATCATAATATTTCACTGTTGCAATATATTGTGCTTCAATTTTTTTTTTATGTGACAGGTCTACTACTAACAGTAGTTTTGTCTTTTAGGTTTCCTCAAAAGTTCATGAGCTATTATACGACCAGTCCAAATAAATGTTTTATGTAAGCAATTTAACGAAAACTGCTCTCTATGAGTAAAACTAGGTTGGCGCAATACACCAAAAAGTAATGCATAAAAATTAGGCCCAAAATCCAATCTTTAACAACGAAAGGACAAAGTGTGGACTCTTACTCTTCAATTATTGACATGTCTGGGACCACAGAGGCAATCACACAGACCCTCTCCAGAATAACACATTACATCTCGCAAAGTCCTGGTTCTCTCTGTGTATTTCTGCCGGTTTGGACTCCCTCTCTTGGTGAGGAGCTGTTTGGTGAGCAAGTGGCCCTTATCAGGCGTGAAGCTCTGCAGATACCTGTGACAGTGACATGTCTGAGAGCCTGGTGCTTAATCTGCAGTGTCAGAAGAGGACATCACAGTACCACGGGTGTGACCGGAGCAGCAATGAGAAAAAGAAGGGAAAACTACATAACCTGTACACATTTTTCCCACATATTTGAGCAACATTTGTCTTGCCCCAGTACAGATATGTTGTATAAGCAGCCCTTGAGGTCAAAATATGTCCGCTGTGCAGTGTCTGTATCTAATTATAAAGCGTTGAATAGTCGGAGAATGAGGATGTGCGCGGTTATCATGCTAGTTGTTGTTAGACCAAGTTACAGACCATATCTGTGGAGAAGCAAACCCTTTCATAGTAAGAATTTTTCATTATTTTCATTATGTTTGAACATTTTAACCTGTTGAATAAATGCAAGATAGATATTTAATGCCATTTTCTGGAACAATCCAAGTAGAGAAAACCTTTCCGTGAAGACGAGTTACATAATGCACCTTTAACTGCTAAGATTTCAAATCTGAGGTCAGCAATGTTTGGTTGTTTTGTTCTACCATTAAGTCCCATTTGGACACCATGACACATTTAATTATAAAGCGCTTAACTGCCAGAGAATAAGGATGTGTGCGGTTAGCATGCTAGTTGTTGTTAGCATTACTCTGATGGCAAAACTCCACTCTGGCCTCTGAAAGTTGTGAAAAGCACTTATAAACTCAGTGCAGCGAATAATTAGGGTTCTCAGAACATACATTAAATGAGGAATAACTTTTTACATGAACCAGTTCATGGCTCACATTTTAAGACGTTTTAAAAATCGGGTGCATGGCCTTGAACCACATAACTTGACATTCAGACAATGAAGTTAGCAGTAATATGTACTTGTTTATTCAGGTAGTAGGGGTTTCCAATTAAACAGATTTTAAGTGAGATCGAGAAAAGAAGTTATTTTGTAATTCTTGATTCCTCCAGTCACAATACTCTGGCTGGCTGTGACAGACAGGGCAACCAGCACAAAAATCTAGTAAATGACAAATGACCCATGAAGAAAGCTGCCAAATCATTAAAAATCTTATTTTTGTATTGACTGCAACCATGGTAACTGAGAGCTAGCATGTTGAAATCACCAAACCAAAATGAAAGATATTATTATATTATGTTAAAAACTATCCAACTCTTGACCCAACAATATAAGTTTGTCAGCAGGTCCCATCTAAAAATAGTCTCACAGTGTAAATCAGTCATATGAACATCACAACATACATGTATTTATCGTCATGATTTGTACCTTGCCTTTCCCGATATCGCGATAAAGATATTACATTCTATATCGCTCCACATGGTATGAAATTCCCATCTGCCCCTCATCAAAGACTTTTCCAAACAAACACGGGGCGTGCTAAGATTGATGGGTGCTCTGTTAATAGGCTCTTGAATCCAAACCAGAAAAAAAGGGTGAGGATGAGGAGAAGGGGTGAGGAAAGAGGGGAGGATCAATACTGGCTCGGAAGCATGTTAGGGGATCACGGTGGATGGGGATGGATGACAGCTGCTGGTGATGTATTTGGCAATCTAATTTTAACACAAAGAAAGTCAGTGATGGGGCTGCAGCGTGGAGAGAATGGAGTGAAGCCTCATGGGCCAATAGATGCTCAGATTGAATTGTGGGTTGCAGGGCTTTTGCAGGTGGAGGTGAAGAGAGGTCTAGAGTTTTTTAACGAGGTACTACCACAAGGTTGCCTGGCAAATCCAGAATGATATCTCGCTGCATTTTTTATCTGTATATCTATATTTATCTCTATATCAGTCTGGTCACCATGCCCTCCATTGCGAGCCAGAAGCAAACAAAGATTTAAGTGCTTCACTCACTGATTCTGCAGAAATCTATAACGTTTCTCCGTCCCCTGTGATATTTTTTTCCTTTCCTTTTTCGCCATAAGCAGCCATATTTGTTTTAATACAGACGGACCATGCATGTCCCTGATTGGGTAATACACCTGTCAATCACGCTCATCTGAATTTGGGGAATTTAATTTGAAGAATTATATTCTGCTCTGAAGGTCAAAAAGTGCTATATAAAAATGTGGCCTTTTATCATTTATGAATAGTGTTGATTTTACAGGTCATGATATATTTTTTATTTATTTATTTGTGTATGTTTTAGTCACATTATAACATTACTTTATAGTTCAATCAAGTTTCTTTTCACAGTAATTGTAACACTAATTTGACATTGCCCAGTGCCAAATCAGTAGGAACATTTCATTTAGCAAAGGGGTTACTGAGAATATCCTGCTTTAGTGGTTCCCAATTTGACTAATTTTCTATTATACAACATTACGGTCTCTTTTGTATGTAAAGTAGCGTGCCCTTGATAGAAGCTTGTTTCCATTCATCTAAGCAAAACACTATATTTACCTATGGTTTTGGATTATATTTCAGACCAAATTTAAAATACAGCCCTGGGACCAGTTGTTACATAATCCCATTAAAAAAGATTGAACGCCACTGTTTCAAACTAAGTACAAAATAAACCAGCTCAGGAGTAAATTAAGCTACCTTCGGGACTAAATCATTGTTAATTCTCCATCCAATTTCTCTCTTTTTAGGCAGCCCACAGCTCCCCTCATCAACTGGCCCCTGGTCCGCGGGTGTGGGTCTGAATGAGGCTACTTGGAGGAGACATGAATCCCTCCCCTGTTCTGCTTTTCGGGGCCATGGAAGCGCCGCGGAGCCGGAGCGGGCAGAGGGAGCCAGGTGGCAGCTGGGAGGGAGCAGACCGGAGCAGAGCAGAGGGCTAATCCTGGTCCCATTCGGCCTGTCCCAAACACCACACGGGATCCAAGCAACTCTGGAGACGGGCCCATTGGTCGCACTCCACCACCAGGGCATCTGACACGGCCGACGGCGAGTTATTTGATCAGGAGGTAACATGGGGAGATATTGAGACATTGATGAATACTGGAAAAAAAAATGTATTTACTTATTTTTTTTTTTTTACTTGATCAGTATTTACAAATTCAGCTATTACCATCACAACAGGCAAAGGGTTAAAATTAGTAGTGAAACCATTATTTCTATTGTACTTTTTAAAGATAGTATTGTCCATATTATTATCAAAGATTTAAATATGGAGACTGAAGGTTTCTTTATAGATACTTTGATTTAATAATGCCGCTGTCTTATCTCTTATCTTTTCGTGTGTGTTTTAGAGTTTGTATAGCCCAGATAACAATGAAAATGATCAAAACACGACTATAATTATTTTTTAGGTTTGTTTATTAATCGTTGCACCCTACATCAAAACAAATATATATGCCATAATATTTCATAAAGTTTTGAACTCAGAATTTTTTAAAAATATGTGGTTTAAATTTTGCTAAATTAGTAAACCAAAAGTTTAAATTGAATTTTACAAACAAACTTGCTCATTTTTGTTCATAGTCAATGCTACAAACATGTAACCACAGGGCTCGTCTCTCACAATTTAGATGTATTTTTACTAGAGATCGACCGATATGAGTTTTTTCGTGGCTGATGCCGATACTGATTGCTCAGAATCTCTGCTGATGTTTTTAGTCAGATATAAGGCAGATTTTGATTCTTTTCCTCAAATTGTGTCATTTAAATTTACTACAAACTCCCCCTATTCCCTTTTTTACCACAGACCTTTAAGAGAGCAGTGTATCACATTTAGTGCAGTTATCTGTGTAATCCCTCAGTTTAGTGCAGTTGTCTCTTTGTGTTAAAGAGTTAAAATAAAGCTTTACGTGTACGTTCTAGGTAGGAAATCGACCAAAACAAAATATCGGCCTGTGCTGGAGATTTAAGGCCGATAGGCGATACGCTAAAAAGCCCAAATATTGGCCCAATATATCGTCCAACTGATATATCTCTCCATCTCTATCTGTCTATTGAACCACCACTACCACAACTAGTGACGCTCAATATACTCAGGTCAGTTCAAGTTTATTTATATAGCACATTTAGAACAACTTCAGCTGACCAAAGTGCTTCACATATAAGTCATAAAAAAACAAATATATATAGCAATTTGCAATTAAATCGTACTTTCAGCTGGCACGATTATCAAATCCAAGCATATTGCAAATCTAATGATAATGCTTGTCAGAAAAATCACTATTGGATTTTCTCCCTGTGGAGCCATCGCACCAACTCATAATTGTACTCTCCCGCACTCTTTATGGTACTGCTGACCCTGCTGGAACCAAGTGCTAAAGTTTAATTTAAACTTTATTTTTCATGTGAAAGTTTTGAAATCAGCCAACTCTAAATGTATAGTAATTGGCTCGGGATTTCAACAAGCAGCTAACCCAGGCCTGTTTTTTATATACACGTGTTGCCGTGGGAACATGTATATTTAGTAGACCATATTCTAGTTTGATTTTTACATAACGTAGTTGTATTTTTTGTAATTTTTTTATAGCTTTTAAACAATGTAACTTTTCTAGTGAAGAATCTGTCTTCTGCAGTGAAGTTATCTATCTCCATGGAGACAACAGGTAACGGTACTACGACAAGTTACAGGTCAGATCTGTGGATAGACTACTCCGCTCACAGTCAGAGTCCATGCTTCTCGGGGTATTTTTGAGCTATAAAAACAAGCGTGATTTAATAAATGCTAAATAGATCTGTTTAATGCCATACTCTGGAACAAAGCAACATCACCATAGAGACAAGCAGTTAGCAAACCCCACACCAGCAAAGTGACTTAGTACCCTTTAATTTGGTCATGAAAAGTGCATTTATACAGTTAGCCCCGCCCACTTGGCCCGTTCTGCCGTTGTGGTTGTTTGCATATAGTTCTCCGCCTACTTTAAGCATTTTTGTAACTCTTGAAAATGCACCATGACAGAGATTCAAGAGTCTGGGATAGTGCCAGGCAGATGTAATGTGCCTGACTGGACAAAAAGTGGTGCCCCTGTCAGTAGCTTCTGCATTAGTTGATACACTACAAAATGCTTACAGTCTCAAATGACTTCTTCTTTAGCTCCAGTAAAGAGCATTAATCTTGACTAGAATGGATTAAAATCAGGTATTGGCCCTTTAATAACTAATCCAATGGAAAAACTTACATTGGTATCAGATGACATCATAACATTCTATAGGCCAATAATATTTAATACAGATGGGGGCAGCTAAAATTAATGTTGGCTGTGTTCGAATGTCCACGATCCGGACACGCGGCTCACTACTTTCAGGTCACGTGACTCTGGCGTCGCGGTGAAGAAAAGTCTGCTAAACTCTGATAAAACTTGATTTCTGTAATAAATGATGATCAAATTGGACTGGCACACAAGTATTTATGGACTAACAATAATCATCCAAGTTTTTGCCAAGCTGGATCTCACATAAACGACCTGGATGTTTTCGGGGTTTTTTTTAGATGTGGAAATGATCACTCTTTTAACAGCAAGTGTTTTATTCATAATCAGGGATCAACAGTGACATAAAGTAAACCAGCGCTTCTATCCGCTTTCATTCAGTCGTGTTGTGTCTAGTTAAAGACCTGTCGTGGTCCGCTGGTATTTTTCTGACTCTCACAATGCATTGTGGTCTGTATTGACCGGTGTACTGACCACCGATGTCAATTACTTTCCAAGGTGCATTGTGGGAAATTTTGAGTGCACTACTTTTTCACTCAGTGGACATTTGGACAGCACTAAAAATGGCTTGACCTCTACATAGCGTCATAAGTAGGTTGTAGTATTTGTAGTAATACAGTGAGTTCTTGAATCTTTTGCATATTTCATAGCGAAGTACAAAGTCATCCATAGGAAAATTTAGCTCTTGCCCCCCCGTCCCCCGTGTGGGAGTATGGCATCATCGCTTTCTAGAATCTGAAAATCACCAATTGATTTCATCTGTCTGTAATTACAAGTGTAACTCACTATTCACAGTCCACTTAGGGCAACACATTCACTTTGTCTATAAAAAAGTCCCTATGTGATCATTGTAAATCATCTCCAACATTTGTGCCGGGCATCCATCTCCTCTGTATTGAGCTAAATGAAATAGTGCTGTGTTCGCTATGGACACGAGCAGGAAACCCAGAGCGCTCACACCACATGATAAATCCAATCTTTAAGTATTAATCAGTGTGATGCTTGTTGTTGGGAGTCAGCCATAAGTTAAATGCATACAAGCTCGTACATTAAGCAGGCATCGTCCCATCGCCCAGTTTAATATAAAGACGAGGGGATGCCAAGAACGACGGACAAATCTTCCTAATAAAAGAACAAGGGCTTTTAGGGTCACATTATCTCTATGTTAAATCAAGTGGGGCGCGGTACTACAAAGTGTTATTTGAAGTAACACTGGAGCGAACACAGGGTTAACTCTGGGATTTTTGCAATGGGGAGGATCACGTTTGATGTTCAAAGTGAAAAAAATACGGTGGTTTATAGTATATATTGGTGATGCCAACTAGACAAAAAAAAAAAACCCTCATCTGTAGTCTCAACTTATGGGCACAGTTCTCATGATGGTAGAAAAAAGAAATACATTGTAAATGGTCTTTTACTACCACTAATACTTACAAGTGACTTTTTAAAGATGAAATATTAAAATGACTCTTAACCTTAAAGTTGGTAGCCTCTGGTCAAATTGAGACAAATGTGAAGCTGCTATAGTTTCTCCAGTACCCAGAGTCAGAGGTACATGTGTGAGGTTGTATCCTTCGGGTGCAGCTCCTCCACTGACATGTGCAGCTCAGTCTGACAGACAGACTTTAGCCCTGGTCAACACTGTGACCTCAGGAGCACTGACGCAGCCCTCTGACTGAAGGATGGATACTGTTCTCTTACTGCTACATGCTCATGTGAGCCAGCCCCGAGCAATGTTTGTTATGCAATGGACTATACTATGTCTTAACATACATACAGACATAACATACATACTATACATACTTTTTTTTACTACATGCTATTTAGATTCTTGCCATTAAAAAAATGCACTTTTCTGGACTGAGATGATCTGCTTTAGTCAATCACCATGTTTCCACTTATGTTGTTTTGTTAGTTTTGTTAGCAAAACTAACGTTATGGAGAACACATCTCATAAATGATTCAAATTCAAACAACAACTGTAAAAAAGAATTGCGGTGGACCTCATGGTTAAACCATAAGTTATGTGTTTAGCTTTTCTGCAACCAATTTCACTTCAACTCACAGCAAAAATCTTCTAACATAATGAGCTAGACATTGTGTGGAAATTACAACAGAAAGTAGCTCCTAGAAAACTGGTGATCAATGACACCCAGTTAACCATTTCCACAATCTATTAGATTCAATAGGATCTCATTAAAAGGACTGGGGTCCCCAGACAAGGTTGCCCTATCAAAATCAAATAATGTCAATTACAAGTACTGCAGCTTCTGCTCCCATTAATGCCTCATAGACTGCTTCAAATACTGCAATATCAATGAATGAATGGAATGTTCTCTAATCACTTAATAATTAAACAAATGCAATTTTATGGGACTCTGATTCCAGCTGTACCCATATAAGTACGGATGAATGGTTTTCAAACACTTTAGGGAACTAAAATCCATGTATTCATCCATTCATCTGTATAACCCACATCTGAGAATACTACTGCTACTGCTACTGCTACTGCTACTCCTACTACTACTCCTACTACTACTACTACCCCTACTCCTACTACTCCTCCTACTACTACTACTACTCCTACTACTACTACTCCCACTACTTCATATCTAAGACAATCCATCATTGATTCTATTGCCTCCTATCCCAGTGCTCAGTCACAGAAAACGTGACTATACCTAAATGCAGTGATCAGGAGAGTGAGGGTCCAGTTAGCTTAGGGCTATTCTTCACCAGCGCACATCTAATACAGATGCTCTCCATTGTAACAATTAGCTGACATCACCTGATAAATGTCTCACGTTTTAATGTCTACTCCTTGTAAAAGGACTCAATGCAATTTGGTGTAGGAATGCTAGCTAAGCACTTGTCATAGAAAAGTACAAGGAAACTTGTAATGGGAAAATGTGAAACGTCTATTGCGTTTTTGTAGCTTTTGATTGAGGTGGTTAATCTTTCGGTGCACGTCCTGAAGGGAAGTCTAGAGATTTAAAGTTTGACGGCATGTCTGGCCCCAGAGCCAGCACAAACTTGTCCAGTCATTAAAAAACACATGAAGAAGAGGTTTGAGAGCCAATAATAACACAAGAACACAGGCTGTGGCATATTATTGAAAACGTAGGGGGAAATTCGCAAAAAGTAAATTTAGGTAGCACTAATCGTTTATTGTTCCACCCAAATAGAAATAGGTTGAATAGAAATAATTAAATTAACCGACAACCTTTCACAAACCTACTGGACAAACTTACTCTGGATATCACTTGTAACTACTGATACTACTATTACGACTACTACTCCCTTTACAACTTAGTGCTTCTACTTCTACAAGTACTACAGCCTACTACAGCTAATTCAGTGGTCACACATAAATACTAATGCTCCTACGTATTACTACAACTACAATTACTTCTAATGTTGCAACTCGTTTCAGTAAAGTACAACAGAAATACTACAATGTCTGTTACATTAAAACTGCTGGCTGACCTTGAAATCACTTGCCACCCACTTTTAACACAACAAAGAAAGAAAATGCATTGTGCAAGAGTATCAATATTTTTGGTTGCATAAGTACAAGTACACGGATCAAGTACTTTAAACTTTCTCCAAAAATGTAAGTAAAAGTATCTGATTACATGGCCACCTCTGCTATCCCCTCGTATGCATTATTTACTTTGACTTGATGTGGAATCTAGCGGTGGTTTGTTCAGTCAGAGGTGAGGACAGTTTGGAGAGGGGGATTGTGGGTAGTTTTCCGGTCAGGCTCAGGTCTGTGCTGAGGTGGGCTCTTTACTGCTGCGTCAGGGCGGATGCGGACTCAGCGGGCGGCCTCTTCCTTGCTTCTTTGGTTTTCCACGAGACGAGCTTTAAGCAGCTAAGAAAACACAAATCTGCCAACTATGTGAAGGGCATAACCCACCAGATCAAATGTAGTAATGTCAGTAAATACGGTGTTATATAAGAGGGTTCCAAGGTAAGAATGTGGTTATATTTAGACATCTGATGTACATGGATTAACTGCTACACAAGTGCATATGTTGGAAGTATTTACACAGTGTAAATGAAATATCCTTGTTATAAGTCCACATATTTAACTCATGTTACAACTTCTTGTGCTTGTACTGGTTAACTACAATGTAAATGGTCAAATTTTTCCACTTTCAAGGCACTACTCACTCATCCACATGCACATTCACACACCAGTGTACGCAGACACTGGGGGCGAGGTGGGTTAAGTGTCTTGCCCAAGGACACAATGACAGTATTCATCTGTGGGGAGCTGGAATCGCACCTGCAACCTGTGGGTCAGTGGATGTGACCGCCCTACCATATATATCGCCCCAGTTGCCACCAATTTGAATACATTCACTTATTGAGAAAGTCAAAGGAGTATAGGAAATCTTTACTGTCAAAGAAATGCGTTCTCTCTCTATCCATGCATTTTACTTTTTAGCTGAACTAAAATGAGCATGTTTTTGTTTTTTTTTCCATCTTGGTTGTTTATTGCGCTGAAAAACATGCCTGTCTAGTCTAGGTGGTATTAAACAGCTCCAAGATCATTCTAAAGCTGCTCATTTCTGTCCTGTGAATGTGACTTTTTAGTATCGATACCCGCTCAAATGAGTATCTAGTTTCGATACTGGTTTTTGTATCGATTAGTGTCTGATTTTTGATACGTTTGACAACCCTAGTCCACTAGTCATTTTACTACTCAAACATTAACCCACAACAACTGCAACAAAGTTAGTGTGTGATGCTTCAACTCCTGTCACTTTTTAAACATTAAAGCACATTTACAGATTTCAAATACACTACATTTAACCATAGACTGTATAAAGGAGTGGACTAAAGGAGTGTGACATCGCCCATAGTGTTCGGCTCCAGGCAAATGAAGCTCATCGAGGCTAGCGGTTATAGGAGCCAATTTGGAGCCAAGTTGCATATTAAGAATTCTGACCACGAGTATCAGAGCAACCAAAGAGCCAATCCGGAGCGAGGCTGTTGAAAGTAAAGGGGCGACAGTTTTCCAATGTAAAATGAATTGGAGTCAGTGGAGCCGGAAGTGCGCCCATGCTCGCTTCCTATTTGGAACGCGGCGGCTAGCAGGTTAGCTATGTTCGTTGGTCTATACAGTGTACGCATTTAAACCAAAAAATCATGCCTTTTTAACAGATTCCAGAAAAAACTGCTAAAAATATATCGCGCTTCAGAATTTGTTATCGTGACAGGGTTCGCTGTTGGTCGTAACTCAGTTCAAATATTGTTACATAACGGTACCAACGCATCACTGCAAAACCTTAAACCCTGGCAAGTTTTTTGTCTTTCATTTCTCCAGAGCCAAGGTATTTCCATAATCTCCATTTGCTCACAATTTATCATGTCCGAGAGAAATTTAGTGACCAATTTCCTGCTTTCAAACTCTCTGTAAAAACCTATGAGGACACAATGGGGGCATTAAGTAGAAGAATATTTATGTAACTGTGCAGAGCTAAGAGAGGCTGGTTATAGATAGCCATTGTGTTAGCGTCAGACAATATGAATGTCCTGATGGCTGATACAGAGCACAGGGGCATACCGGTGTAGCACTGTCAGGACGCTGTTTATAATCCCAGTTATCACACCAGTTTCAATAACACTGAGAGAACTATCATAAGATATTAAATAATTGGAAATGTTTCATAGTGAGCGATGTTGTTTGGTAAAGGGGACATTTGTTTGTGAGATATGCCAGCAGGACATCAAATAAAGAAGCTAGGTGTTAACAGGGGTCAGTGAATTAAAGCTAAATACCGTATTTTCCGGACTATAAGTCGCACTTTTTTTCATAGTTTGGCCGAGGGTGCGATTTATACTCCAGAAAATACAGTAATAATAATGTTTTGTCTTGTATAGTGAATTTCAAGATGCTCAAATTCACTGTGGTGGCAGGCATGACGTGCAGGGTGACCAGATTTTCAAAATTCAAAACTGGGACACACCCGGGTCGGGATTGTTGGTATAAATAAAATTGTGAAAAGAGCCCGTAACATTGTCCATTCTTGACTCACTTGTGGGTCTGATGGATAATCTGAGGACCTTATTTGGTACATTTTTTTGCCTTATGCTCATTTTCAAGCACTGTGTTCTGTATTTTAGCTAAACAAATTACGTCTTTACTGTTGGCAGGGATCAGATTGGTCAATAATAGGGACACCTGGGACATTTCTTGTATAAAACTGGGACAAATCAATGGTTTTGGCTAAATCTGCTGGGACAGGGGACACAAGGACTGGAACTGTCCCAGGTAAATAGGGATGTCTGGTCACCTTAATCATGGGTGAAGTGTCTTGCTGCCTCACTGTAACACCTGGTATTCCCAGCAATCTCCCATCCAAGTACTAACCAACCCTGCTTAAGATAAGACGAGATCAGATCAGACATTCTCATATTGGTATGGCTTTACACATAATTAATGGCAAATAGTAAATGGTCACATATATAGGGCTTTTCCTCCCTCAGGGCATTCAAAGCTCTTTACATCAAGGAACCACTCACCCATTCACACACCAGTGTACGCAGACACCGAGGGCGAGTGGGGTTAAGTGTCTTGCCCAAGGACACCAAGACAGCATTCTGTGGGAGTGGGATCGCAATCTGTGGGTCAGTGGATCTGACCACTCAACCAATGATGTTCAAGAGTGGGATTCAGTAGACAAACACTCTACCAACAGAGCTACTGTAATTAAATGTTATGTTCCACAACAATTCCAGACAAGAGGAACTGTGCATTATTACCATTTTCAATAACAGCATTTTGCATTACGTGTATATAAAGTGGTGCATAAATAAATCCACAATTCAACTTGTTAACATCTACCTACTCGAGATACCTACTATTTTGGTAAAAAATGTGCAGTATTCTAACAAAAAAGTCCAGCATTATAACTTGGAAAATGCATTTCAGAAATATAATTTAAAAAAATCTGATTGCACAGTGAAAAAAGAGAAGGACAAATAAAAAAAACACGCCATAAATGTTTAATTACATTTTGCTGATGTATTGGAGACTACCTACTACATGATGTAAAGTCTAATACTAGCAGCTAATTAATTCTACATTATCCACCCCTCAAAGGCATTTTTAAATATCTGTAACGGTATTAAAGGGGTGATGTATGAGCCCATTAATCCAGGACAACACAAACCAGAATCAAGCTCTTTCTTCAATATCAGCGAGGTGGCACATGAACAAATCAATGTTTGTTCTTCCACACAAACTGCTGTCTCCAATTTGACCTCAATGCCAACGCTAGCCATTCCTCTGATCTCTACATGCCCCAGGCCGATATGGACGGACTTTTCGGAAGGCTTATGTGATTTGTCTCTAGGCAGTATGAAGAAGATCTATAGCAGATACAATATAGTGTTGGTAACGATGTGATATAGCTTTGTATCGATTTCAAAATAAGCAACAACAATTCAGTTCAGTTATTTATATAGCACATTTAAAAACAACTTCAGCTGCCCAAAGTGCTTCACATAAAACCTCAATAAAAAACAAATACACAGACAATACGATACATAGGCAAAGAACAATTAAACACCAAGATATCCTGTCTAGTTAGTATTAAATGCCAGGGAGAAGAGGTGGGTTTTCAGTCTAGTCTTAAACTGCGTTAAAGACTGTTCCATAGTCTGGGCGCTGCCACAGAAAAGACTCTGTCACCTCTGGTCTTGAGTCTGGCTTCAGCGAACTCCCTCAAATAAAGAGGACCCATAGAGTGCAGACATTTAAACACAATTAATAACAACAAGGAGTATGATTATGAATAGTATTAGATAAGATGTTGATGGTTAAACTCTGCTTCCTCCAGTTCATGTTAGCATTGTGTCTGTGGGCAACACACCTTATCTCCCCGCCAGGTATTGGCAGTGACAATTATGGAATGAGCAAAAGAGATAGGAGTTATTTAGAAAAATGGATCACAACTGTTGTTTTGGAAAAGTGCTAAATTAGGACATTGAATATAATTCTATAATAACTGAAAAAGCAAACAAAACAAACTGATAGTCCTTTTACGTTTTGTACAAAATGGAACCAACCATTGGCATTGGATATTGTCATTTGAAATAATAATAAACAATAATAATAATAATAATAATAATAATAATAATAAAACAGTGAGGTTTGTGCTTGATGGTGGTCGGAAAACATCTCCCAAATGACTGCCACCTCTTTGTTAATCTGCCCCGAGGCACATACACCCACAGTCACTGAACGTGTCACTGTGTGCGCTCTGAGAAACCGCATCAAATTAATTTCCTTCTATAAATATGTAAAGTAGTCCCAAGAACCACACCACAGCAAACATTGTACATAATAGTGTGCATTTTCTTTCAATATAATGCAAACAACAGTTCTCAAAAACATGATCAAAATACCAAGAACTGAAAATATAATATCAAATCATTTTATGTATTAAATATAGAGCTGCACAAGGCCGTAATTGCTTAGACAATAGAATAAAATATCCACAGATAATCTTCTTATTGAAAAAAAACCTTTTTGTCCCTGTAGTTTAGACCTCTCCAAGCACGTTTTGAAATGCATGAGATTCTTGCAGAGTCTCAAATTTGAATGCTCCTGGAGTTGTTTACAATGTCCACAGTCCTCCTTTTTAAAGGTCCTATATTACACAGAATGGATTCTTGTGAGCTTTAAGCCACGTTATAATGTTGTTACCTCTTCAAAAACATACCTGGAGTTGGGTTTTGTTTCATACACACATTGAGTAAATGTTTATTACTAGTCTGCGTACATCTCCAAAGTCCAAAATGCTCTGTTCCACCTTATGATGTCACGAAGCTGTGGTTTTTACGTAACCGCTACCTTTTCCCTTTTGTTCAGAAAAGATTCCAGGGCTGAAATCATCCAAATGATTGTAGTGGCGGTGTATGGCATTTAAAAACACAGTGGAGCTCTTCCTGTATTACCACATGACATCACAAGGTGGAACAGAGTGTTTTCCATTTGAGAGAAGAACTCAGCCTAAATATGCAGGGTTTGTGATGAGGAAACATTATAACAGATCAGAAAAAGGTGGAATATGGGCCCTTTAAACACGTATCACAAATACTTCACAATGAATTCAAAAATTATTCGCAACATTCATTCGATCTTATTCAGTTTATAACGTTTAAATGCAATGAGTTGGTATACAAAAACATCTACATTCAGAGCTGCTATCTAGGCTGTTTTGTATAGCGGCCATCATTTTTCAGCGCGCTCCTCTTTAGCATGCACACGCAGCCAGTTAGCCCGTACACTGGAGCGATACCATCTCAGCTCTCCCTTAATTAACTCCTAAAGGCTGCCTCCTCTGCTTAGACGCATGCACCTCTCCGTGTCTGCCTCGTTTTAAATACCCTGATAGGTTTCGTACAACCTTGGGGCAGTTTGATGCTTATCTCCCTCTATAGGTCAAGGGCATTTAAATGGTAGATTATAGCATGCATCGCTTTCAGCCGCCTTAACTTCCCATAAGCCCGTTTTGTTGGATCAGCAGTGTGCGAGTTGACTGGGACGGGTCAATGTTAGATGGACAAAGATACAGGAGGACACTGGGTTACCGGCATTTCCAAGAGACAATGGTTTTCTCACGGTCGAGATGTGTCTCCAGTTCAAAGCCAGCGGACGTGAATGTCTTGACTTTAAGCAGGACGCTCGGGAAAGATTGCGCGTTACGTTTTAAATAAATAGATAAATGTCGAAGAATTTGAAAAAAACAAACAAAAATCAAGTCTAAAAACAGGACTAAGCTATGTTAAAATGAAAATAAAGGTAGGACTGACAAAAACTACTACTACAGCTAAATTAAATACTTTGGTATAATTCTAATGGTACTCCGACGGTTTAAGAACCCCTAGCTAGGCCTGTCACGATAACAAATTTCGAAGTACGATATAGACGATAAACGATAATATTGAAACAAATTTATGTCACTGACACAATAACCCAAGAGCACTTTAGCACTTAGTTTGTATCTATAATGAGCCATAGAAGTTATTTATTCAACCCTCTACAGCTCAAATCTAATCGTTGAACAGGAAAAACAACAAAAAGTTACTAGCTAGTACTAAGGAAAAGTACTCACGATAAATACTGACCCCCCAAAATGATTGTTCCATCTGACATATATTAAATGATAAGTCGATATAGTAAGGTAACTCCATGCGCAACCAAATTGAAGGATATGACTATACATTTGTCCTAACTATAATACACAAATTCACAGTCTGATTAAATAAAACATAAAATATACAATAGATAATCTCAGATATTCTGTTTGTTCAAATTCCTATCTAAAAACATTGAAGGCTGTACCACTGCTTTCAAATATCGGAAAAAAAAGTCTAGTACCATACCGCTACATCACGCACGCACTTTGATTCGAGCAACATTAATAAAAAGGTGCCGACAAGCTTCAAGTATATTCAGGTGCGTGTTGTTTTGCTGTATTTTTTTTTCTACTCTACCCCCATCGGAGCAAACCGGGGCATCCTGAGGGAGTTTTCGACATACAAATTTATCTTTTCATTTCATGCACACACAGAGAGGTAAACAGCCCCTTTTGCTGCCTCCCGTGAATGCCAAAGTGAAGTCGACCAAAATGGGAGGGGGGCATTCGTGACATTTGGACCGAACTGACTTGACATTGGTGTGGAATAGAGAACAGGAGCCGAGCGATCTTCTCACAGGCAGAGTATTAGAAAGTGTTAAGCTTTCTGTGTTAGAGGACAGTGTATAGGAACTTTTAAAGAACTGGCTATTATGCAATTTTAGAGCCAGTATATGTAGTGAAATACAAAAACACAGTCAGAATATGGAATTACTTGAATATTAATTTTGTGTTTTGCGAGCTTTTTTTTAACAATTATAAACCTGAGCAGATGACCTTCAAAAGAGACTCACAGTCCCGTACTATATTGTGCTGTGCTCCATATATACATTTGAGAATACAAGTTACTCTTTCCTTTATACAACATCAACTTGTCTCATTACTCCTCAATGAAAATATAAAAGAAATAGTCTGTATGGTCTTTCCAATGTATTTTTTGTTAAAGTTATAGACAGCAAAGTCTATCCAAATGGGGCCACTTTGCTATAAGATTTGTATGGTTCAATTTTGGCCAGTTTGTATTAAAACTTAACTTCTTCTAATTAGTAAACTAATACCATGCTTTAATCTCAAAAGTGATGATGACTCACTGACTCCACAAACGTTTGCAAATTCTTTGGACTGACAAACATAATTATAAAACAACAAATAGCCTAGCTATAGACCAAACATGTGTTTCTGTTCTGAGCCCTAAAATTCATAATCACTCAATTTAAAATGTGAGTGTTATAGCAGTGGGCATCATCCAACCGGAGCCTGTTCCCTCATGTCCTGACAGAGTGGTGCCTTTCACCAAACAGGCGCTTAAATCCACGTTAAGACCCGTAAGCATCACCGTATGTGTGCCGCCTCCAGACCGCTCACCGGAGGCTGCACCGTGCACTATGACCGAACACAACTGCGTCTCTCCATCCGATGTGAGGACGCTGCTCCGCGGCGAGCAGACAAGACTACAGCCCGGGGGAACAACCGAGCGGCTTCACTTACACCTGCTGCACTGATGCCGAGGCACACCGCGGCACACGGGCATCCAGAGGCGCGATCACGGACCAAATCTGGCGCGGGCACAAGAATGTTCCTGAAAATGCACAAAGCGGAGTGTTGCGTAGAGCAAGTTGTGGTGAATGTAACGCACTGTAGGCTATGTGTTTCACAGAAAGAAGAGGCTCTTAAGCGCGTAAACGACTATGGAAAGGATGCTGGCAACGTGTCTTCATCACTTGGCTCAAATGAATGATGCCTTGTCTACTTAATTAACTGCGCATTCAAACACAGTTTCATATAATCCAGCAACTGTCCACATGCACAATCCAGCAGAACAGCTCCCACTGCCAAGTTTGACCGGACTGCGGTTCTGTCTTACCTTTATCCTCGTCCGACACCGTTGAGGGCTCAGCGCACGGAAATAATCCCGAAAATAGAGCTAAAAAGGCGAGTAGGAAAAAGTCGGACATGGTTTCGGAGAGCGGGCTATAGGTAGCCACGATGCTTCTCCTCCTGGTCCTGCTCCCGGTCCAGTCTCCCCACTACTCCGCCACCCCCGGCAGGACTCAGAGCCGCTTCCCGAGCGTCGTTGTTCGGTGACGTCCTGCGGAACCGGTGCAGAAGAGTGACACATGCACCCCGGTGGATGTGAACAGCGGACAGGGCGCAGAGAGACGGCGGCGCGGAGATGAAAGCAGTCAGGAGAGGAGAGAGCACGGAGGAGAGGCGGGAAGGCGGGGTGAGCGAGCCGAGCGGGATAAAGAATGTTTCCTGTCTTCTCCTCAATGATTAAACGCAGTCAAGGTGGCGCAGCTCGCTTCAAACTGCTCATATCGGAGCTCCGTGAACGCACGAGGGGAGTGGGTGTCAGTCTGAGGTTCACGCGCTGCTTCTGGAGGAGAAAAAAACACGATGAGAATGCAGTCTCATCGCTCACCATTCTCCCTCTCTGCTCCAGCCCCCAGCCCACAAGTTCAGACCAACCAACAAAAGCCCGTTTGATAAACTACACGCTATAAATCTTTGAAAATAGCAAAGTGTGTAAATGTGGCCATGACTGTGCTGAGGTGGGGACTAATCCAAGGACACCTCAAACTGTCAGGAATAAGCCAGGTAATGGACTCCAGGGAACATCTTTGGACAGATTTGGATAATTAAATGCCACAACAATTAGAAGGTTTGTCAGAATTGCCAAAAAGGAAGTAAGTCTGCAGTATTAGGTCTACCAAAAAACAATTGACTCAACAAGAGAGCCTCCTTTCTATAAAACGCTACGTCAACAGAAAGCCAATTAAGTTGAAAGCACTGCTAGTATCTAAAATGCATTTTCTTGTGGTTTGCACCTTTTGCCCTCATTTGTTCTTTCTTTATTCTGAGAAACCTATAATGAAGACAAGTGGGTGATCTGATTGACAAGTCAATGATGAAAGATAAGTATTCACAGAAATTACGCCTGCTGTTTTAGCCTGCAGATCCAATATAGGCCAAAGGAAGTATACGGTAGATGTCACGTGGACTGTTACTTAAGGATGATGGGATTAGGATGACATTATAAAAATTCTTATACTTATATGCGTTATTGGAATGGTAGGTTACAGGTGAATTGAAATATTAATATAAAATAGTCAGTTAGTACACCATTTATGCTAATGTTATATGTTAAAAAGTACATTCTTCTTAGCACAACATTGACAATTGAGGTTATAACAAGGAGTACTACAATTACTGCAGCATAGACAGTCAGTTAGTAGTAGTAGTAGTGATAGTAGTAGCCACAGTACTAGTAATTACGCTGGTAGTGTTGTAGTGTTAATGTGACAAGATTAAGTCACCCAAAATGTCAATTATGAACCCGTTGGCATTTTTTCCATTGCCTCCAAACCTATACTAGTACATTCTATACTATTATATATCAATATAGACCTCCTGTTTTTAATGAGCTGCGTGTCTTCACCGAATCCGTCCATATATTTGAGTGTAAAGATGAACACGGGCCGTATACACTGTGGTCCTTCCCGCTGAGAAGAGTGTGGGCACGACTTCAGAGCAGCGGACCAGAGTAGCGTCATGCAAAAGAGGTAGAAGAAAGGCCCTGCTTTGAATCAAGCATGAGTAAACACTGCAAACGCATATTGTTAGATAAAACTGACGCATGCTGCAGAGGTGGTAGCGTAGTAGTAGACTGCCAGTGATTATTTGCCAAACAGAGCCTTGGGAGACATTAGTAAATCCCCTTGCAGTGAGCCTGCTGGGAAATGCCATATTCACCCACCTAGTAATTCGTTAAAAGAAGCAAATGCAATTCTTTGGCTACTAATCGCTAACAAATTCAAATTTAATTACATCTAAAAGCTTCTTAATATTAACTTCAGTGGACCAAGAGCTATGAAAATATAACAAATTTGTCACAGAAAACTATTCCCACTAAGCATGTAAAAAAAGCTCGTACTCTTATGACCAAGGTGTACTAAAAGTGTCTGAATTCAAAATGGGCCTGATCATTTTGGAAATGTTTGCTCCATTAGACGTGCTTTTATCAGAACTATTATTCTCCTCTTGGCTGAGTAAAAGGTCTATGCAGCCAATATCATTTTCATTTTTTCAACAATTTCAACGCAACCTGGCAAGTAAATGGTTTATTTTTTCTTTTGCTTTCTCATCTTCTGTTGAGCTGCACCTGATATTACACTGAATTGTTTTGATTCTTGGTTATATAGAACAACCTACATACACCACACCCACACATTCAATTCTCAAGATCCCACATCTGTTCTCGAAAATGACAAAAAGACCTAATATTTGGAAACACATACTCTTCTTTAAAGGGCCCATTTTCTGATCTGTTGTAATGTTGTTTCTCCATCGCGAACATACCTCGCGTTGTTTTGTTTCATTCACACATGTTTAACACACAAATCCTGTATATTTAAGCTGAGCTCTTCTCTCAAACGATAATACTCTGCTCCACCTTGTGATGTCATGTGGTAATACAGGAAATGCTCTACTGTGTTTTTAAACTCCATGCACCTTCACTAGAATCATTTGGATATTTTCAGCCCTGGAATTGCCAATCTCTACTGAACAAAAGGTAAAAGGAGCTGTTAACTTGAAAACTACCGCTTCATGACATCACAAGGTGGAACAGAGCATTTTGAGCTTTGGAGATATAGACAGACTAATAATAAAAGTGTTACTCAAGCATGCAAAACACAACTCCAGGCGTGTTTTTGAGGAGGTAACAGCATTATACCATGACTTAAAAGCTCACAAGAGTCAATTTTGTGTAATATAGGACCTTTAAACATTTGCTGTCTTATGCACAGACAGACACTGCTCGATATATATTAATCAAGCACAACATTGTTTAAGTGTGACGTATTCGCAACAGGATGTGCAAAATGGCGGGATTTCATGCAGAACAATTTGTCATGTTTCATTATTAAGTTGTCACCAAGAATGAGAAAGTCTTCAAGGACATTTCATTCGAAGCCTCCACAGTTTGCAGCCTCTGTTTTCTTTTTTTTTTGCCACAAAAAAAAAAAAGACTGCTTCCACTTTCCAGGGACTTTTTAGTATCCTTGGGAGGGACACACTGTACTTTTTCAAAACCTTTGCAAAACCTTAGCCCACTATGTTTTCAGGTTTTTTTTTTTTAGGATTTGGGATTTCAGAAAGAGATGTAAAAAGGGTGATGACAGTTGCTATAGAATGTTGTAAAAATACACTTTAAAGGATACCTATTAAAAATCAGAATACAGCGCGCTATCCTCTCAAAACTGCTAGTTGACATTTTTGAACAAAGACTTCAAAGCTATTTATTTGTCTGGTTCTGCCTCATATTGTTCTACTTTAAATCTATTTTACTGTGACGAATAGAACAAAACAATGACTTTATATTCCAATGTGGATGTGTCGCCTCTAGCATCTAGCTAACTTTTTCATCAAAGTATGAACATTCACTCAGATTTTAGCTAATAAATTGTTTGTTTGTCTGTTTTTCAGATGGGAATGCAGTGACACCTACATATTGGTGGTTCCATCCCAGCTTCGACCCGTTGTTGTTTCCTTGGCAAGACACTTCACTCACCTTGATGTTTATGTGTAACTGCGTGTCCGGGGATGGTCGGGGAGTTCGTCGGCACAAATTGGCAGCCACATTTTCATCACATGTGGCTACGGAAGAAGCTGCCCGCACGTTGAGAAGTGAATAAATATTGCAATTTAAAGCACAAATTTGGTATATTGAAAAACATTATATAAATGTTATGGTTTATTACATATTATGAATAACCACTACAAATCACGCAAGTAGTTCTCATATGACTTCCGTTACATTAACTTCACCACACGTTGTTCCGTGCTAATTTGTCCCTCTCCCATCTGTTGTCTCTTAACGCTCTCCCTGTTCCATTTCACCTTTCCCTGAGGTTACAAATACTCATTGACTTCTACAGGAGTGCCGCGCCGCATTTTGATTCCTGGACTCTTTTGTTTAGAATCTGCATGCGCCGCACACGGAGAGGGCACCTGTCAATAGCAGTAAGGCTCAAGCAGGTCGGACAAACTTGGCTCGGGTTTGTTGACATGTCGCCGTGAATCAGGAGCAGAGCTAGAGGCAGTGGTCTGGCTGGTATAGTTGGAAAGAAAACGATAAAAAAAGAGAAAGAAAGAATGGCACGGTTCAGGGCAGTCCCTATTAGACCATTGGTGCATGGCTTGTCACTCATGCAAGCTAAAGGTCCTGACATGCACGGGATGGGGCGAGGGGGCACCTGTCAGGCCACTGCGGGGTGCACCTGTCAGGGCGCCGGAGCTGACATGCGGTTACACACAACCGCTCCGCACACAAGGGTCAGGTAGATCCACAGAGAGAATATATGCTGGCGAAGCAAAGCCCAGACGTAGTGAGTAAAACAGCAACCGATCAGACAAGTCACCGATGGCTTGAAACGCATGAGTTTCAGAAGTTAAGACCGTTGTCATAGAAATTAACCATCGCAAACAAATTATTATATCTCGTGAATGGTCAACCATCCTCAGAATGGCACCTATAACAAGAAGCATGAGAGAGACAATTCCATTATTACCCATTCTTAACATTACAGACAAATTTAACACTTACCTTGTCATAATAAAGAGGACTACGCAACATTTCTGCTGGAGAGGCTGCCACCTGCCTGTCTCCATGGAGATATTATTGCATTGCTTGGAATGTTCACACTGTGTGGTATTAAAGACAAGCAGCCATTAGGTCAATTCACCTGTCAGATCTGTGGAGAGGCAAGCCCATTTGCAGTAAGAATATCCTGATGTGATTTGGTTTGGTCTTGATATTGTCCTAGTTTAGTATTGGTCTAGTCCTGGTTCAGCCCATGGTCTAGTTCAGGGTTAGTCCCGGTTTTAGTCCCAGTTTTTGTAGATAATATATGTTTTGAGTTCGTTTATTTTTCCAGACAAATATGTGCACAGTGGAGCTTGGTATAAGAAGTTGTAGTCTGCTGCAGCCCACATGTTTCTGGTGTTTCTTTCCCTGATTGAGCCCTACACAAACACAAAGATGCCATCACTATTCTCCAAAACATTCTCTACGATTGACGGTGTTTGACCCTGTCATAGTTGCTGCCTCATTATCAGCCTCATAATGTAGCTGTTGTGGTTTTGAGCATCGGCATTTGTATTCTCAGCTCTGTGGTCATAAAATGCACACTCCAAGTCCAAAAAATATGCAACCGAATTAAAGGGGCCATATTACTCTGTTCCATCTTGTGATGTCATGTGGTAATACAGGAAGTGCTCCACTGTGTTTACGCCTTCACTAGAATCATTTGGATGATTTTAGCCCTGGAATTGCCAATCTCTACGGAACAAAAGATAAAAGGTAGCTGTTAACTACCACTCCATGACATCACAAGACGGAACAGAGCATTTTAAGCCTTGGGGACGTAGACAGACCAATAATAAAGTGTTACTCAGACATGGGTGAATGAAACAAAACACAACTCCAGGTATGTTTTTGAGGAGGTAGCAGCATTATAACATGGCTTAAAGCTCACAAGAGTCAGTTTCGCATAATATTGGACCTTTAAAGAAACTGTTCAGTTTCGCATAATATGGGACCTTTAAAGAAACTGTGTACTTTTTTTGCATAAATGGTTTGTTGCCGTAGCCACTGACAAAACAAAATAGTATGTCTTTGGAATGGGATAAAGTCTTGACATTTTTAAACAGCAGACAGTATCAACTTTGTTTCCAGTACTGAAACAGGGAGGTGAATGGTGATGCTGTGTGCTGTGCTGATGTGCTCCCCAGGGTCCCGGCCCTTGTTAATCAACCAGTGGGACAACGGAGCATTTCCAACATGAGTCCTGCCCCAAATGACAGGATTTGTCTTTTTTTTCGGCTAACTGCACCTTTGTCGCACCATTGTGGGTAATGTGGCAGCACGGTCTTTTGTGTTGTCTGCTGGGTTGATTGATGGGTATGACAATGTAATGACACGTTTCGGAGATATGACAGGCAGCAATGGGAAAACTACTGTCAGCGTATAGCTATTGTATGTAATATTAATTCGTTGTTTCTCCTTTTTCGTTGAGGGCAAACATGGTGGAGACTATACGACAGCAACCATGGGTTTTGTAGGGGTTGAAAAAGCATAACATATTGGCTGGCGTATACCATTAGTTCATATTTATCGATATAGATGGAAAATGGCTTCTTCAGTGATAATAGTAAAATATATGCTCCACGGTGTATATATACTTAACTGATGTTTAATTTAAAGGTCCCATATTACGCAAACTTGCCTCTTGTGAGCTTTAAGCCATGTTATAATGTTGTTACCTCCTCAAAAACATACCTAGAGTTGAGTTTTGTTTCATTCACACATGTTTGAGTAACCCTGTCTACATCTCCAAAGGTCAAAATGCTCTGTTCCACCTTGTGATGTCATGAAGCGGTAGTTTTTAAGTTAACAGCCAACTTTTACCTTTAATTCAGTAGAAATTGGCAATTTTTTGAGGGCTGAAATCATCCAAATGATTCTAGTGAAGGTGTATGGAGTTTAAAAACACAGTGGAGAAACTTCCTGTATACCATATGACATCACAAGGTGGAACAGAGTGTTTTCAGTTTGAGAGAAGAACTCAAAAAATATACGTGTGTGTATGTGTTAAACATGTGTGAATGAAACAAAACACAACTCCAGGTTGTTTTTGATGAGGAAACATTATAACATAGATCAGAAAATAAAGTAACGTGGGCTCTTTAAGCTAGATGTCCTTCTACAAGATGCAACCTTCGCAATTGTTCTGGCTTAAATAACACAGTAGTAACGATGGCTAGCTACTGTAGAATAAAATGCACTCATCTGGGAGAAGATAAGGATTTTATTTGAGAAAATTATTTCCAAGCACTTCATATTGGACCCAAGGTTATTTGTGTTTGGTTTATACTACAGAAATACACATATACAAAAGGTGACAGTATTTTATAGACATAAGCCATCGAAATGCTTAAAGATGTATTTCACTATATAGAAAGAAAGATCGTAGAGTGTAAGTTTCCACAATGAAAGTGTAACCTTTTATTTTCTATACCAAAGACTTGAAACTAAATGTGAAGAATATGTATTAGGCACTACATGTGTGTGGTCTATCTCTGTGTTTTAGACCAAAATAACATTCTACAGGACAATAATATTTAATACAGACGGGGGCAGCCAAAATAAATATTGTTAAAATGCCGATTTCTGTCATAATATAGTGAGTTCTTGGGTCTAGTCACTAATAAATCAGGTTCAGCTTCTGTGACTTTACCTTTTGGATATTTCATGGCAAAGTACAATGTAATCAATAGGGAAAACTAAGTCTAGCCCCCCCATCTAGGAGTATGACATCATCACACTCTCGACTGTGAAAACCACCAATATAAAAGACATACACTGTAAACAATGGCAGACAAAATCTCAAGCTTGCCTGACTTCATAAAGAACAAGGTATAGATTCAGTCACCATTTCAGAGAACCCATATGAACCACTGCTTTGAAAAGCTAACCACTTTGCCATCACGCATCCATTCCTTTACTAGTAATAATGCAACAGTCACATATTCGATTTCCAGCCACACCAAATGGTACCGATGTTGTTTCCTTTGTTCGCTCCGAGCTGTTTGAAGAGCAATTTCTACAAACCAATTTAAAGTTAATTGCCTTTGTGTGAAATTTAAAAACAACTATTGCCGTCTGTATTCATTCACGGGTGCACATTGCAAACTGTGCTACTCTTAAGTTTGGATCAGCATGGCGCCAGTGCTGATTTTAAAACCTTGTGTCATTTTAATTTTCAGGGTTCTAATTTTTTATATTTTTGGTTGAATTTCTTTGTTGTGGTTTTGTGCTAAATCCCAGTTTGTCACACTCATGTAGACTGAATCCAGACACACATGCAGAATCGCTCCGCACTGAAGTGTAACTTACTACTGCCATCTAGGGATACAGCGGGATATGTGCTAATGCTGCACTATGAATGAGAGCCCTTCCCATCCCCCACTGCACAGAGGAGACAAAGGACTTGGGATACAGGATACGGTTTGGGAATTAGCTTGTTGCTTTTTATTTATATTACAGTTGAATTGTGAAAGATGCTGGGAAAGTCTAAAAGGCAAATATGTTTCACTCATAAGATTTTGGAACACAAAAGGCATCTCAAATGTGCTGCAATGACTGAAGAACTGAAGAAGAGAGCATGGAAACAATACAAAGTTTATAAAAAGTGTCCAATCTAACTCTATATTGCATCAGAACAAGCTAAATGCGTGGTGAATTATCTAAGGGTTTCAGAATGATCAAAATTTAGGACCATTGCCATAGCAATTAATAATTTAATACAGAAGATATGTTTTGAAAGGAAAAAAAGTCCTCAGATCTCACCTATCAAGAAGTTGAAACTGATGAATAGACAACAGTGGTGGAAGAAGTACTATTTTATAAAAGTAAAAGTATCACATCTCAAGCTACTTAAGTAAAATAGTAAAAGTAAAATAAGTAAAACGTAAAATTAGTCAAATTAGTCAAATTAAAGTACCTCTTTAAAGAGGTACTTTAATCCTACTATTGCTCTTGTAATTAAAGAGTTCATTTCAGTCATATTTTTTGAAGTCTTATAAGGCTTCAAATGTACAGATTTTGATAAAGATTTGTGCTTAATTTTATTCAACAGAAACAACTGAATAGATTTTTTTTCCTACCTGTTTTTATTTGTATATTTTTGTTTGCTCAAACTATGAATGTGTTAAAAATACTCCTTAGCCTTTTCAGCAGGTCTCAAACTATAATAAAAATGTATTTACTTTTCAGTCCTGTTCAAAAATGTAGTGGAGTAGAAAGTACAGATATCTGCTCTCAAATGTAGTGAAGTAAAAGTAAAAAAATATCCACTTTGAAATGTACTGAAGTAAAGTACAGATACCTAAAATTTTTACTTAAGTACAGTACTTTACTAATTTTACTTTGTTACATTCCGCCACTGACAACTATATCAATGTTGTAATTTCAAAGCACTTGGTTGATAGTTCAGTTGTAATTTAACCCTTGTGCTTCTTTGTTATTCTTTAAGTTGGTTAATTTGTCTAAGAAGGTGTTCATTAATTGGCATTGTAGCTGCCTGACAATCTTTTTCCCAATCTGTTGTGCTCATTTCTTTAAACTGCACAGTACAATAGCATGACAATACATACAGGTATATAACACTGACATCTTCTTGAACAGAAACCAGTTAATAAGAATACTAGGCATACTAATAATACTTAATGCCAGTGCCTTTAAAAGTACAGTCTGTGCCTGTCTTTGGAGCAGTATAGTAAGCTAAACCTCCCGTTGGCGCAGAAGGCGGTGGGAGTCACTACAGACACAACAGTTCTCAGAGCTTTCGACTCACAGCAGGGGCCTACTCCCACTGAAGAAAGAACTCCATCGCTGCTGGTCGTCCTGGGGGACCTGCACCGCCCTGAGCTTAGCATGGGGCTTTGTAGACTGTAAAATACATGTGTTTCTATGTGCACTTACAGTCATGGAATCAGACATACAGAACAATTTGGCAATTTTTTTTTTAATTGCATATTGAACGATCTCCTCCAAATAACTCCAAATGCTTTCACTGACAGAGGACTGACTGTAGACCTCTCAATGAAAAATATTATTAACGATATGGCTGAATCTTGATCTTGATTAAAATTTGATTAATTGCCCAGTCCTACAGAAACCATAATGGCATTGATTGGAGTAATATTCTTTTAAAGTATTACTAAAGAAGAGGTACAACATAATTATAAAAAATAACTCAAGTGAGAGTAAATAGACAAGTACTGCATAAGTACTTGTATGGTATGGTATGGAAAACTAAATATATACACATATACCATCAACTGGAGTGACAAATTATCTAAAAAATGCCTATTCTGCATAACATTACTCAAATAAGATTAAAGGTGTACTATGTAACATTTCTGGTGGAGAGTCCACCACCTGCTTGTCTCCAAGGAGATGTTATTGCTTTGCCTGGAATGCTCCAAAGTATGGCACTGACTACTGTTACAACTACTATTACTACTAACCCTACTACTACTTGCCCACTACTACTACGTGCCTACCTCTACTAATACAACTAGTAACCCCTACTACTGCTACTACATCTACTACTGCTACTACTACTACGTGCCTAACCCTATCGCTACTATTGCTAACCTTAGTACTATTACTACATCTACTAGCCGACCACTACAACTTGCCAACTACTACTACTTACCTAACCCTACTACTCATTCTTGCCAACTACTACTACTACTACTACTACTACTACTACTACTACTACTACTACTACTACTACTACTACTTGCCTAACCGTACTAATACAACTACTAACCCTACTACACATTCTTGCCTACCTACTACTTACTACTTACTACTACTACTACTACTACTTGCCTAACCGTACTAATACAACTACTAACCCTACTACTCATTCTACTACTACGTGCCTAACCCTATCACTACTACTACTAACCTTATTACTACTACTACTACTACTACTACGCTCATTTGAGGGATGAGTCCTTTACTATAGGACTAGATCTGCAGACCATGTAATAGTCCCTGAACAGCGTTAGGGATGAAGGCAGGACAGCCTGGAGAGGTGAGTGAGGTTGGGCACTCGCAGTGAGGGGTCGATAGCGCTTTCCTGCCTGAGCGACCCCCTGCACCTCTGAGGCCGTGAGGGGCGGAGGAAGAAAAGTACGGCGTGAATGAGAGCAGAGTAATCGGGGAGGAAAGAGGAGGCGAGCCCGCGGGGATGAGGACGTGCACGGACACATGAAAAAGACAGCTGTTGGGTGCCAAGATAATGGCCCGAGCTTCCAGCAGATAGAGATTTAGGAGGAAGGGGTTGTGTTGGGGCGGTTTGGTGGGAGCGGGGTAGGAGCAGTAATGGAATGAGAGAGTACACAGAGTCAGATGACCTTTTATTATGGCCTACTACCTTCATGGAGACCAATAAGAAAGCTGTGTATATTTTACCAAGATGAAAATAACCTCACGTTGGCATTATTAGGAGGGGATACAGAACTGCACTAAGGTAAGGTGAAGCCGAAAGTAATGATGATTTTCAAAGTGTAATTATAAAAAACTTTCTGCTACTGCTACTACAAGACTACTACAAGTGTGTAAGGTGTGTAAAGTTTAAAAGAAAAAGTCATACCTTGCTCTCCCATCTCAGACACTTTGAGAATATAGAGGTGTTTCCAGACCCCAGGCCCATCACGCCAAGTGGAAAAGTCTACAGATAAATAGATATATTGGTTGCTGGAGATTTAAGGCCGATAGCCGATACACTGAAAAGTCGGCCTTAAATCTCCAGCATTTTGTTTTGGTCAATCTGCTGCCTAAAAAATACACACAGATATTGACAAATATTATCTTTATATTAACACTTTAATACAAAATATAGCTGCACAAAACGTGACAACACAGCTCTCTTCTAGGTTTGTGGTAAAAAAAAAAAAAAAGCGCTGTAATTAATTAAAATGACATCATTTGGGGAAAATAATAAAAATCGGCCTAAAATATTGGCCCAAAAATATCAGCAGAGCTTATCAGTTTCTCTGTATTCTAAACAATCAGAATCAGCCATGAAAAAACCCCGTATAGGTCGACCGATATAAGTCCAAAGATTTGAGTGAATATGACACATTTATTACCTTCAAAATCAAGAGCAACCTCTGAGAAAACCAGCACCAGTCTCACACACCAAATGTTGTTCTATGATGTTGGTTATTCTAATTTTAGCCAAACCTGGTAAGCCCATGTTTGAAGGACAGTAATTAATAGCTGTGCTCAGCTACAAACACGCAACTGGTACCAAAGATCACGCAACAATGAATTTTCTTTTAATTGGAGTTTTGAAGTTTAGACAATTGTCATATCTGGAAAATTAGCATCTGAGTAATAAACAGATGTGAACAGTAAATGTGCTTTATTGAGACAACACACAAGATGTTGAATTATGTCAATGGAAATGTTTTGCCTGGAATGCTCCACAGTATGGCATTGAACTTCTCTGTCACCATGGAGATGCAGGTGATGCAGTAAGGCCAAGTTAAAGGCCAGGTCTGTGGAGAGGCAATACTGCCCAAACTGCTTTAAAACCATCTAATAAAACACCTGAATAAACGTGAGATAGCGTGAGATGTAACATAATACTGTGGAACATTCCAGCCAAAGACAAATCTCCACAGAGACAAGCAGGTAGCGAACCGCCCACTAGAAAAGTTACATAGTGCAAATTTAAATTGAATACAAATATGCATTTGCATTCACTGTACTACATGACAGATTGGAAAAGCGAAGAGAGTGATTATTTTGAGACTTCACAGCTGATACACACTGTTGGTACACACTGTTGGTACACACTGAACCCTCTGTCACTGATGCAAATAAATCAAATAAAAAATGGATGAAAATGAATTAGTAATAACCTGTGTATCCATCAGTTAGTCAGTAAACACTGCCACACATGCATGCGATCTATACCTCTTAAATGTGACCAGATAGGTCCCTTTGAGGCAGGTCTGTACTTTCTTCGCAGTCCAGTGATTGAAGATAATTTGTGAATGTCAAAGCTACACGGAGCCCATTAAGTATGCCAATATGACAGCTCCCAATTACACCGGCAGTAATCGCCCCAGGCCTAATAAACTTTATGGGCTGCTGCATGTTGAATCACAAAAAACAGAAAATGCAACTCTCTCTGCTACAGTGTCCCTCGTCCTGACCGGAGAGCATGGACGACCGCCCCGCCACATTGTTCTTCATTAGGGGTGAGTCATTTCAGGATATCGTTCTGCCCATAAAATGCACTGAATTATAATTTAGGTTTTGTTGCTGATTTGTCCTGGCTCATACCATGTTTAAGTTTGGGATGGCCCTACATTGGTCTGTTTATTTATTTATCTTTATTTATACAGGGGAACCCAATGAGAGCACTTGGGGTTCTCTTTTTCATAGGTGCCCCGTTTAAAATACAATACGAGCAGAAAAAAACAAAACAAAACAAATTGCGATTGTGTCACCAATGCATCTAGTTTTGCTCTTCCTTGGAGTGTTTGTTGCAGTTGATTTTTGTTCTTCCATTTCAATTCCAGTTCAGTCCTGTATTAGATTTGTTTTAGTTCACATCTTCCTTTATTTATTTGGTTCTTTGAGCATGTGACCCATGCCACCATTGTCCATACTGGGTGCCTCTGGGTACTCTTCTTATAGATTAAGGTTACGGTTAGCGTTTGTAGACTTTTTAGGGCAATTTATCTTCTACATTTGACCCATCCTTGTCAAGAGCAGTGCAGTGGGAGCCTCAGTGCAACGCCCAGGGACCCATCTGCAGAGCTTGAGCCAGACTTGGTCAGGACTACCTTAGCTGGAGGATTTGACCTTATGTGCATGTTTTGGGCAGATGGGGAAACCGGAGTGCCCAGAGGAAACCGACTCAGACACGTGGAGGAGTGTGTAAACTCTGCACAGAAAGGCCCGGGAGTTGAACCCAGAACCTTCTTGCTCTGAGGTGAGAGTGCTAGTCACTAGCCACTATACCATTTTTGTCAGTGAGTTGGCAAGCATTATACTTACCCCCTTCTCTGTGCTAAATTGATATGAAGTATTGTCCATTTATTGTTAGAAATTGGGAAATTAGTGTTACCAATGTGTGTATTTTTTTAACTGTAATCTGCATGTATAATTCCAAACTAAATTTTTCACGTCAGGAAAACACCAAAAGGTATTCCTCAAATTTTCCTCATTCACAATTTTGACTTTTATCTATTGATAATGACCCTATAGTCCACTCTTTTCCTGGTGTATGTTCTTGGTGGGCAGCTCCTGTGTCTCTAACTCATAGTGACAGATGCTCTTTGCGGGACTTCTCTTCCCAGTTTGTGGCAGCAAGCCAAAACGTGCACGCCCGGCCTCACGTGCACACACACACACACACACACAAGCGCATCTTGTCTGCAGCATGTGAATAGGTAATTATCCGACTTGTAGGAGCAGGGATGTGGCAGCCAAAGCGGTCCACGTGATACTCCAAAGACTAAACCACGAGTCAGCAAAGGAATATTAATTGGCTTTTCCTGAGTGGGTAAAAGAGAGTTTGAGATGGCACTGGTACAGCCTCCAAAGGGGTTTTGAGTGGAACAGTTTTAAGATTCTTCCAGTGGGAGCTATTAGGAGACAAATATATAAATTTCGTTTCATATGCAATTCATAAAATATGTGAAGGGTCCTCTCTATGGAGTAGGGTAAAGGTCAGTGGTTGGTCTTGGCAAAGCTGGTAAACTAACCACAGCTGTCCTGGGGCAGACTGACAGAAGCGAGGCTGCCAATCTGCACCATCAACCCCTCTGACCACCACAAATCAATCACATCACATAAGGTTAAACTAGTCACAAGAGATTTCAGTTTCAGCCATTGATACATTACTAGTTTAAGATATTTGCCATAAAAAGACAAAAACTTAATTGCAATACTTTGTTGTGTAATAAAACTGACTATGGTAAAAACACAATTGTCTGCCATATATAATGCAGTATCTTGTTTCACAATAAATGTGCTCTTATCTAAATTAGCTTTTGTCTGTTGTAAATAATCTCTTCACCATACATATTGTAAGTGAATGCATTTCTGACCAGAGGTGTAACATCTAAGCCTACATAAGTTTATTAAGAAAAAACTCTTATCAGGTGAATGTAATGTGAAACATGTTTTTTCTTTACTTTTTCTCCATTAATTATGTTGCAAACTGTCCACTTCTGATAATGCATTGATCGATAAAAGGCTTTAACTTAGATGGAAGTGCTGGTGTTTTTCTAGGTGCTGCTGACTGGGAGAGGAACTAATCCATTATCCAGCAGGTTTTTATCATGCCAATGTGAAGGGTCAGAAATTGGTTTGCTCTGATCAGTGAGGGAAATCAAATACAATACTAATCTGAAAATTCCCCTGCAGAGCCCCCAGAGGAGCCGACATAAAAACAGACAGCAGTGGAAATATGACGAACGTGCCGAGGGTGCCGGGGCCTCCTCCTCGGGCTGCCTACTTGATATGCACACTGGTTAGACTGTGTGCACTGTTAGATTGCCTGCGGAGCTGCAGATCAATGCTTTAATTTGCTATCAAAACTCCTTGTCGTCATGTGTGTGTGTAGCTATCTGATTTAAACACAATGGAGAGGACAGGAGCAGGGGTGAGACAGAGAATATACTGGGGTGTGTGAATGCTTAAAGGTGTAATATTATAACTTTTTTTCTGGTGGAGAGTCTGCCACCTGCTTGCCTCCATGGAGATGTTTGCCAAGAATGTTCCATGGTAAGCATCAAAGAAGGCCTATTATGCTTGTGTCTGCTATATAGTTAGAATAACCTGTGGATCATTATGTTATAATTTGAACATTTTAAACCACAATATTAATCTAAAACGACTTGATAAAAGAAACAAGTCCCCTGACGCTGCTGTACTGTTGGCCCTCCTATGGATAGCTGCAGATCATGCTAGAAAGTAGCAGATTGTTTTTCATTTGCACCAAAATGACTACGCTACGCTGCCAAATCCTATGCTTATCACTGATTGAGAAGATAAAATTGAAGAATGAAGTAAGTACAGAGCATCTGCTGGTAACGGTGAAAATGGGGATTGATCGACAATATGGCGTCTTGAAAATAAGCGAGAAAAGATTGCTCAAACATGCACGAATCACTCCAAAAACAACTTCGAGAGGGTGAATGAGAAGGAAAAACAGCTATAACATGGTTAAAATCTCTGAAAAGTTGATATAAGTTTCATAATAGGTCAGCTTTAAACATATCTCCCCATGAAGACAAGCAAATAACCATCAAGTTGCATATCAGGACTGTGAAGAGACGAGCCAGTAAGAAAAGCATGTTTGCCAACGTGTTTTTAGCAATAAAGATGACTGTAACTGAATAAATGCGAGTTCAATGCTATACCATGGAACATTCTTAAAGCAATAACAACTCCATGGAAACAAGAAAGACAAGAAACTTTCAAAGAACTTCTAAGACTAAATCCTGGTTAAATTACAATTTAGTCCTCATTTAAACTTGCATGAGTTCTGCTTTAGGTCTGATTTTGAACCCTCATCACTCCAAATACAGTCCCCGTTTTGTGCCTTTACCAGATGTCGACTAGTTTCAGAGCATTAAAGTTCTCTAAAAGCCAAACATGTTCTGTCCTTGGTTTAAAAAGTTTGGAATCACTTTTGTAATCTCCTTTAAAATGTGTGCAACTGCTTTTCATTTCAAAGTAAACAGTAAGACTCTTAGAGAGGACACTATTTTCTGCACAAGCTGAATTGAAGTCAGTCAGGTCCCGACATTGAATCACTGTGTACCTCGCTCCGGGCTCTTGTATTGCAAATGGCCGTATACACGCATTTGAGTTCAGGCTTGGGTTATTTTTAGATCTAAGTGAAATAGATATTTTTCAATCTCTAACCGTCTCACACTCCATCTGAATGTGGATCGCCGGTGGGAACAAATCTACACAGAACATAAGTTATGCTTTGCAAACCATCAGATGCTAAGAAATGGATTCAGGCAAGCTCCTTTGAATATAAGGGGATATTCTCAATGTGTGGTTACCGTGAGATTTGTGTCAGCAGTGTGACCTGGCATGTCCCTGTGTGAAGGGTAAGTCCAGTATTCAAAGCATGAGTATAATTATGCTTGCAGAGTGGTTAGCCTCACTGCCTATAAGGACTGAAGAAATGAGTTGTTGTTGTTGTTGTTGTTGTTGTTGTTGGTTTAATTTCACCAATCTACTTTCGTTTTAGCTCACCCTGATTAAAACTAGTGAAGGGAAGATCGACACCAAAATATCGATATATATCGACACAGCGAAAACATGCAAACTCAAAAAAGGCCAACAATGGTATTGAACCCAGAACATTGCCCACAATGAGTCGTTTGTTTATTTAGGTATATACATTTTTTGAAGTACGTTACAATGGAATAGTTCTGGTTTAGTCCTGGTTTA
>JACM01079036.1:0-10730 GCA_000787095.1 Periophthalmodon schlosseri
TTTTCAGATGCCTGAAGGTGCCACTTTTCATCTGTTATTTCTACAATTATACACAAGTATTAACATCATGGGAATGTCCAGCCATCATACTGCTCAGGAAGGAAGGTTCTGTGTCCCAGAGATGAACGTGCTTTGGTCCAAAATGTACATATCAACCCAAGAACAAAAGCAAAAGACCTTGTGAAGATGCTGGCTAAAGCTGGTAAGAGTGTGTGATTATCCACAGTGAAACCAGGACTGTACCGACATGGGCTGAAAGGCCACTCTGCCAGGAAGAAGCCATTACTTAACTAACTTAAAAAATCCAGATTACACTTTGCAAATGCACACAGGGACAAAGATCTTAATTTTTTGAGACATGTCCTATGGTCTGATGAAACTAAAATTGAACTGTTTGGCCATAATGAGCATTGTTACGTTTGGAGGAAAAAGGGGGAGGCTTGCAAGCCTGAGAACACCATCCCAACTGTGAAATACGGGGGTGGCAGCATCATGTTGTGGGGTTGTTTTGCTGCAGGAGGGACTGGTGCACTTCACAAAATAGATGGCATCAAGAGGGAAGAACATTATGTGGAAATACTGAAGCAACATCTCAATCAGTCAGGAAGTTAAAGCTTGGGCGCAAATGGGTCTTCCAAATGGACTATGACCTGGAACATGCTGCCAAACTGTTTACAAAGTGGCTTAAGGATAACAAAGTCAGTGTTTTGGAGTGGCCATCACAAAGCCCTGATCTCAATCTTATTGAAATTTATGGGCAGAAAAGGCATGTGCGAACAAGGCGGCCTACAAACTTGGCAAAGTTATACCAGTTCTGTCAGAAGGAATGGGCCAAAATTCCTGCCAAATATTCTGAGAAGCTTGTAGAAGGATATCCAACACATTTGCCCCAAGTCATACAGTGGAACAAAATACTAATGAAATGTATGTAAACTTCTGACTTTGAAGAAAGTAATGAAAATTTGTCTTAAAATATCCTTCTCTCATTATTCTGGTATTTTGGAAATTGGAACAATTTTGTTATTCCTAATTGGCCTAAAACAGGAAAAGTTTAGTCTGATTTCATCTCAGACAGTGAGGAAAAAAAATGTATGTGTCTTTTTATATAGAGTATGTAAACTTCTGATTTCAACTGTACACACATATATACAGTTGATATATATAGACACATATCTATGTATAATTATGCACTTTAATGTTACAGTGAATATTTAAACACTGACAGGTGGCGATTTGAATTGCAGTCGTGCTCAGTGACCTGATAGAGAGATCGAGACAGAAGAGAAGAGGAGAGGTGTCAAAAGCAGAGAGAGGAAAAGAGCAGGGAAACAAAAGATGCTATATTATTTATCTTGTGCGGATGTAAGTGTGCATTATTCATTCTCTCTGGGTACTACTTCCAGAGCCTGTCCGCTGATGAATTGCTTCTTCACAGTTAGTGCAGCACAGATTTATATAAGGTCAAACTAGTTGGGGAACATTGTTTTCATTTGCAAAGTAGCCTACCAGGAATGTACCTGATGGCACTGTACCAAACTTTTCCATTTTTAGAAAGTAAAATCCTAGCTTCATATTAGGCCAATGCTGTAAAATTATCAGAATCATATCATTTCAGACAATTTCATTGACTGCAAACCTAGTTGGTCTTGTCTCTTCTAAATATGGAATATGGTAATCTTCCTTGTCCCTGAATGACCACTATTGAACCAGTTTTATTTTCATTATGGCTAATTAAGTTAAGGTGTTATAAAGGGCTCCCTTATTTGCTTACAATACAATATTTACACTAATAAAGCTTGAACTTTCTTAATCCTTATTGAACAAACATTTTATTAATATTAATGATTCAGGTTTAGTGACTACTTATTTCAGGGGTTACAGTTTTTGATATACTACTGCTGCTAATACTACTGCTGCTGCTACTACTACTAAGAAATAAAATAAAATTCCAGAAAAAACAAAACAAAAAACATTTCCAAAACTTCAACTATTTATTATATTAATTCTATCTTAATAATTACAGCATAACTTTACCTTGTGATTCTGATTCCTTGCATCTCCAATATCTTCCAAGTATTATCCGCACAAACCATACTACTTTTATTGGGTTTATGACTAAGTGCTCTGTCTCCCACTACAACAGGGTCAAAGCCTTGGAGCTGGAGGTCTGTTCTCTCTATGGGTGCTTTCCTGTTTTTACATTCCTCTGCTGGACAGCTCCCTGCCCAGAGCCAAGTCCGTAATGTGTTTGTGCCAGTGTGCTTTGAGTCACTGTGCCTGCATGAGCTTGCTTTTAGCCTCTGTGCTCTAATGGAGATGAATGCTGTCTCCTCCACGTCCAAACAAGGATTTAATCACATAAATAGGCTGCAGTCCCCATCACTTATGTGTATGGGGGTAGTGTATCATCATTTATTTTGTTTCATACTTGGTTTTTGACAATAGCTTAGGGATAGAATGCCACTGCATAGTATGACGGAGTGTCTGGGGAGGAAGACCCATGGTTTTGGGCACAATGACTAGTTTGACTTTAAGGTGTGCGACATCTAAAATGAAATGAGTTCCCTTAGGTAGCATGATGCTTGTGTGGGGCAGAGGTGGAGTGTAACTAAAGGTCCATCCAGGTAAAACTGTAGAATTTAATATAATTTCTTAAAACAAACATGTTCATATCATATCAGTAAACATGAACCTTCTCTGTATGAACTGTAACAGTAAAAAATGTACATAGTGTGTGTGAGTGTGTGTGTATGGGTACAAAAATAAGGTCCCCATGTATCCTTCACCAACTGCATGGATTAAAGTTAAAATATGGGTACATTTAGGTTAAAGTTAGGCAAGTACATGTGGTATTATTGAAATGATCAGTCTATAGTATTAATTATCAGGAAATAATTATACATCAATGTAAGGTCCACACCAAGAATGGAAGCTTTGTTATAACTTGGCACAAACTTATTCCTTTGAGAAATAAATACATTCCAAATCTGGGGTCACGATTAAAATTGTCTATATATAGTATAGTTATATATAGTTTAAGCAGCAATATGTACCATTCAGATGATGTATAACTAAGCTAAGATGCATGTTTTACTTTGTATTGCCATGAATGCTTATTTGCATAATTCTCTGCTAGCATCTCAACTCCATTCACATACGCTTTTAACAAAACATCTGCTGCCTTTCTCCTCACATCAGAAAGTGGGTTCTTTTCGCCTCCTCAGGCATCTGCAGAAAAGTCATATATTTAACCAAGTACAAAGGATTCATGATTTCACTGTCTACGAGCAAGAGGGAGATGCTTTTTATTTGTATAGCTTTTAAAACTATATAAAACACTATCTAAAATATGTTATGATTTGTTAAAGTATTTTAACACATGACATATTTAAATAACCATGTTACCTTTTATTGTTTTGAAAATGCTATATTTGCTGAAAAAGTCTTAACATGTTTTAGAAAGTTTCACTTTTATTTTTGACACTCTGAGAGGCCCCTCCATTTGCTCCCCATGCTAAGTCACTCCCTCTTCAGAGTGACATCACAACACAATCAGCGTGTCAAGTTGCTTTGTATAGTTTTGTATCATGTTTTTGTGGAGAATTGTCATGTGGGTGCATGGATGAGGTAGGGTTGTGGACAGAATTTTACAGCTAACTGTAAGGAGGGTGTGAATAGGGCCCAGGAGAGATCGCTAAATTACTCAAACATGCATGGACGACATCTAAAACTTCTTCAGGCATGTTTTTGATGAGGGAACAACATTATAATATGGTAAAAAGCTAAAAAACAACTTTGCATAATACCCCCTCTTGAAAGTAAAGTATAAATATAAAGTGTAAAGAATAAAAATAAAATAGAAAAAAAAAAAAATCCGGTTGGACCATGTAACAGTGTCATCTTCTAATAGAGAATATTTAAAGGGGTACCACAGGACTCCATTTTTGGGCCATAGCTGTTTGTATTCTTTACCACACAAATCACACTTTTGCTGGGACATTTTCATTTACATCTGCCTCTTTTGTCAGAGTGAGAAATTTCCTACCATTGTACTCTAAATGCCTTTCGCTTTTATTTGGTTTTCTCACTGGAATCTCTTTCTGAGTGTTCAACATATCTTCAAAAAGTGTTCCAGAAAGTGAAACCTACTTGGGGGACATATAAAAACATCCCCGGAGTCTTAACAGCGCAAAGACGAGCACAAATGAAAAGTAAGTTGTCAAAAAAGCATAGACCACTTTTCCAGCTAGCATTTTTTATCATCAAACAGATAAACAAAGAGGAAGAGGTTTTTGACGATTTATTCCCCAAGCCGATGAAACTCTCCGCTTCTCTCCATAGCTCTGGGCTTTTGTCTTGTCTCGCTAATCCTTTTGGCACCCTCTTCTTTTCCTGTCTTCCTTTAGCTCTCTTCTCTCTCTCTCTCTCTCTCTCTCTCTCTCTCTCTCTCTCTCCCTTTTCTATCTCTCCATCCTTGGATTTTCCCATCATGCTCTTGTCTCGATCCTCCAGGCGGCTCTGTCTGCACCCTGGCTCCCTTCAACCTCTTCTGAATTTTCACACTCATTTGAACATCTCCCTCGGCCTCCCCTATTGCCCCCAGTAGAGCATAAATCTTTACCCCGCGTGCCCCCTCGCCCTTAATGGTGTGAACCCCCCACCCCCAACCCCTCTCTCTCTATCACTCTCTCTCACCATGATCCTGTTAAAGCCCCTTGTCAGCATTAGGATCTGTTCTTCCCTTTAAGCCACAGTGGCACTGAGCAGACGGAGAGTTGAAGGCAGACTTTGTATAGATCCGAATTTGTCCAGCTGGTCAGTGGAGCAACATACAGGGAGGAGGGAGCGGGAGGGGGGATCATTAATCAAGTCTATGGGTGTACTTATGAAAAATAGAGGTAATAATCCAAGAATACAAGCTACCTACACTCTTTATTTGATATCATGAATAAGCACGTAGATCCTATGACTCACTGTTAAGGCATTATATTAGATTAGATAGTAGATTAAGGAGTTTTCTCTCCCAAGAATGTGAACATCATCTTTCAACAACCTAAAGAACATTCAGAGAGAAAATGTAGGATGGAGGAAAAAGACAGCAATGACCAAGAAACAACCAATATTTATTATTATATTGTTGTTAGTCCATTACATGGGCCTAAGCTTGAAGCTGTAAAAATAAGTCTCATAAGAAGTTTTAAAATGTTTATAAATTAATTGAAAATGTGTCTTTTGCAGTTTAAAGTTAAAGAAATGAGTGTAAGAAAGTGCATTTAATATGAATTGTGATTGGAATGATACTTACCTCTGTTTTATCTGCCATCTTAGGTCTTCCAGCCAAAAGAGTCCACAGGGCAGACAACTGTGTGCTGAGGATTAGGGTCCAAATAGTTTACCTTTTTTGAATGTAGTCTGTTTTCTACATGATACACTGCTTTTAAATTTTATATATAAGTTATATTTTAACTTTTAATATACTGTTAAACTTACCTGTACTTGCCTGTGCTGGAGTTTGGGGGTCCAATTAAGGGAGGTGCTCTCTGCTGCTGCTGCCATGCTGTTTTTAAATTTGTTCCTGTGTTTTGTAAATATTAGTCTTTTTTTTTTTTTTTTGGTGAATAAATGCATTTGGGTTTGCACTAGACAAATCGTCTCAGCTCTGCTCTTTTCCTCTTGCTATTACAGTCATAGTCTCCAAATGGCAGATTATTCAAAAACAAACTGAATTCCGAAGATGCTCCTTATCAATCCCAATCAACCAATACTTTACGGTTGGCTGGGAACAAGCGTTTAGAATGTCAGCATGGCACCCCTTTTGTTTGCACTGCACCTCTAACTACCTAGCCACATGACGGCACTGGCTAATGTGTAATTTTGATGACCTTAATAAAATAATATGTTTGATCAGTGGTTTTGATTGCAGCAGTATTTTAGTTCTTAGAAGTTGTTAGCCCTCCTTTGTTCACTTCTAGACTGAGCTAATCATGAGCCATCATTTATTATTAATTGTAGTAACAGCTGTTCAATAGACTCAAAACTGAAGACTCCAAATATCAGTCATATACAACAGAGCTGCAATTCTATGTTGATTCATGTCTTGTCTTTATTTTGATTACCTTATTTTTATGCATGCCCTTATATTTATATTATAATTTATATTATCATAGTTTATTACAATTACAATTATTATTAATTTTTCCACTGTACCACTGAAGCAGGTTCCTAGTTTGTAAAATTTGTTCACTGACAATGGCAATAAAGCTTTTTCTGATTTAGGAAAAAAAATTGACCTTTATCTAACCAGGATAGTCCAGCTGAGATTAAGAATCTCTTTATCAGGGGAGTCCTAGGGGGAGGGGGACCCTATTGTACATGTTTTACTGGTAAGAAAAACCAGAGCACCCTAATGAAACCCATGGGGAGAACATGCAAACTCCCCAGAATCAAACCCAGGACATTCTTGCTGTAAGGCGAGAGCTCTTACCACTGCGCCACCGTGCTGCCCAAAAAAAAAGAGTGCATTGTCAAAGTCGCTCATTGGAAACTCCATTTGAAACAGAAACTAAGGCCATTCATTGTGTGAAAAGTGAACATTTTTACAGGTAAAATCTTCTGCAGGGAACAGTTCATATATTTTTGTTCTTTCTGTTTATATTAGTTTCACATTTTCTTTGTCTGCACCTATCGGACACACATGAGTAATGATTAATGGCCACAGAAACAGCAGTGTTGTGGCCGATAGAATGAAAAGGTCAGTTACCCAGCAGTGCACTGTCAGCAGGATTACAGATGACCACACCACCCCAGACACTCGGCAAGAGTACACCCTGTGGGCTTGTTTATCTACACATAATGGAATGATACACAAAAATACTATACCACATCAGATATATTAGATTTTAATTTAGGGCCAATGTGGAAATAGCATACATTTAATTGAAAACTCTTCATAATCAAGCTAATTCTTGGGTTGATTGGTTAAACAAATGATAAAGTCAGGCGTGTCTAATCACACACTATCGAACGTTGGTTGGCGCTTATTGCAAATAGACTTTGGAGAAAAAAATAAATGTATCTCAAATCTTAAATCCTGTAACGTTTCATTAAAACTTTATTGTGGTTGAATACACAATCAATATATCAATACTTAAAAAGACAACAAACACATTGAATCCATAGTCTCTCTTTCTTAATAACCTAAACCAGATAAGAAGCATAATGCAGGATTGGTCAAAGTAGCAATCATCCTGTTAAGTTGTTGACCAAAAGCCCATGTTCTGCTGACCTGACTATTGTGAACTAAAACTACGTGAAGCTGAAGATCTGAAGCTATGACCCAGGCACTGTGGTCACCTACTGCTCCTGACAGGTTTCCTCAGCAGCATCAAAGGATGGGTCAAATGCAGAGGACACACTTCCCTATAGGGACAATAAAATAAACCTTAGTCATGAAATTTGTTCCCTACAGGAACAATAAAGTGTACAAAACAATTTCTTTTTTCACATTTGACTAATTCTGCATAGAGGTCTCAAAGGCCTCTGTTCTACCAGCTGATGTCATGAGTTACTCCTGTGCGTTTTTAAAGTTCAGACTGCTGAGACACTTTCTGTTGCCAGTGGAGGGGCATGTCTAGATGTTTGGTCTGCTCAGAAATTAAGTTATATGAACCATTTTGCTAACTTTTTTCCCATTCAAAAGATGATATTTTTTATTTCTAATCTCTATGGCAACAGTCCAAATTTTTCATCATTTTGAAACCAATGGATAAACCAAAGTTGTATTTTTTAAGGCCCATATCGTATTATGATATTTTTGATGGCTTGCTACGACCACCAAACATGTTCTCTCCCATTCCCTTGTTTCCTTGGGCCTCTCCTCTATACCTGCGCTGTGCATCTGCTCCATCCATCCTTATGTCCCTTTCTGGAACCTCCTCATCCCTCTTCGTCACTCTGAGAACATTTTATCCACCGTGGCCTGCCTTTCCGATCCCATCACCACACTCTTCCTCAAATCTGCTCTCTCTCTCTCGCTTTTCCTTCTCTTCCCTCTCTTCCCTCTCTTCCCTCTCTTCACACAGAGCAGCCAAGCCTTCCAACCCTGGCATCAGTTTGTTGGTTGCCACGACAACCTCAGAACCGGGTTATTTATAGCATCCGATCAGCGTGGCTCCCTCACAATACAGCACTTTTTTTATTGTGATTGGTCTGATGGGCTTATTCTCATGTTTGAACTTAAGAACAGAGAAGAGACGCTGCCCAGTGAATGATCCAGCAATTTTCAGCTAGCTGTGAGAAAATTTGAGTTATAGGTACAGTATTAGATCATGCATAACTTCACAGATTCTTTTAAAGTACTGTAGTATCCCGATTATCTATAGAAAAGGAAGTTTAAGTTCTAGCAGAATTTCAATATTTATTACTTCTTTTTTGCATTTTTTTCTCAAGATACATCACTATTTATTTTATTTTTTTCTTTCAAGATCCACTCAACAACATGAAACCCATTGTAATCCCCAATACACTCTGTGATACTCACTACTACCCACATTTGTTTTCCCTTTTGGCTTGCTCTCTATAATTCCTAATTTCGCTACAAAATAGTTGATAGGGGATTTGGGAAAACTTTTTGATTTTTATCATAGGGGAGGGAAGTGTGACTGTAGTGTCTTGCCCAAGGACACAATGACAGTAATATGTGCTTGAGAGAAAACTGTCCATATTATAACATTGTTCCCTCATCAAAAACATGCGTGAAGAAGTTATATATGTCGTCCATGCATGTTTGAGTAATCTTGCTATCTCTCCCAGGCACTATCCCAACCCTCCTTACAGTTAGGAGCCTATGCCTCTTGTACAAGGCTCAGCCTACAAACTTACATCTCCCATGCTCCTGCACGGCCATTTTTCATAAATATCCAAGAGCATGATACAAAACAATGCAGTATAACTTCACAAACTTGAATGCAATACACAGTAGTTTCATTAGTAGAATACACACATAGTGTAGCACTCTGAAGGGGGACTGACTTAGAATCAAGATTCAAAGCTTTATTGTCATATGCACAGCAAGAAACTTACTTACTTTGCTGCCCACACTGGATGTCAAGAGTAAAAATTTGGTATAAAACAGATAAATAGTAAGATAAAAAAAAACAAAAAACATACAAGAATACAATTCAAATAGAAACATGATCTTCACAGAGTATAGATTATGAAAAATATATGCTATATCCATGTGCTATGTGCATTCGCAGACAATGAGAAACATCAGTTTTTCATGCGCTGTCAGCAGCAAGAAATGGTGCACAAGATGACTGATATAATGTGCAAACTGCAATTAGAAAGTAGCGCAGAGAGCAAGGGGACACTCAGCATCAGAAATGAAAATGGAACTTAACACGTTAATGCATTATTTTCAGCGAATATACCATAAAAAAGGGTAACATGGAGGTCTAAATATGTTATGGATTAAGCATTTAATTGTGTAATACCCCCTCTTACAGTTCATCGATCTCTCAGTCTTGATTTGTGCAGAACTATTTACAATTGTAAGTACAGGACACTGCTTTTATTACATCCAATCCTAAAATATGCAATTAGGCCTAGATTTACAATAGATTTACCTGAACAACTGACCTTTGTCCAAAGCGTAGCTATTGATCAGAATGAAAATATCACAGACACAGATCAATACAAAGGCTATCTGTCATATTTCAGTAATTTGACAGTAATTGATTCAGTCCCGTTCAAAAACTAGCTATTATTTTTGCATTTTCCAACCCTTTCCCGGTCTGTGCTCTCAGACACCCCTTAAATGAAGTGCGCTCGGTGTAAAGTGATTCTTATGGATGCACATTAGCCTGTGTTAGCAAAGAGCCTCCATCCCAGACTGCATCACATTATGAACCTTTTCATTGTCTGCTCTCCGCCTGTGTGTGCGTGTGTCCCTTCGCTAGCATTGATCACAGCCAAGGCAGCCTGTTATATGTCACCATGGCAACCAGCCCCAGCGCTTAGCCTCCACCGAGAAACCAAACACGGCACGATCAATAGTCTTCCGCAATAATGGGGCCTTCACTTAGTTTACCAAAGACTGGGAGTTCTATCGATATGAAGGGCAGTTGGACAAATTCAGACACTTATTAGGGGACAGTGAAAAGACAAGGAGGGACACAGGAGGAAGTGGATCGTTCGGAGGTCGGGTACATCTTTGACACAGAGTCAAAAGAAGTGTCAGAAGTAACAGAATACAAATTGTGGATGCAGTTTGAATGGACTTGCAATTTTGTCTTCTGAATGAAAGTGAAAAGGGAAGTTGTCAAGTTGTCAATGTAGAGATAGTAAAAGGGGATATTTTTACTGTGGATTATTAAATACTTCTAGAAACTTGTGTGTTAGTATTTAAAAGAGATGACATAGTGTTTTATAGTATGGCATTGCACGTATCTTGCATTTATAATTTTTGTACCATTTTCATTCTTCAGAAAGAGAAAGACATGCATTCTTACTTTTTATAGACTTAACATGGGAAGTCACGTAGTTAACATATTTGTATGTACCTACACTTAAATGAATGAGATAAATGAGACCCCTGATCTGTGACGTGGCCTGGTGGTCATCTGTCTGTCTCCATGTAGATAGTTATAAGTTTAGTCTAATTCAATACTGTGGAACATTCCAAAACCAATAATCGATCTCCAAGGCAGTGGTGGAAGGTAACAAAGTAC
>JACM01018803.1:0-13483 GCA_000787095.1 Periophthalmodon schlosseri
AAAAATCAGGTACAGTGCCTTTAAGCAGCATTAGAAGACATTGTTTATTTGATTTGTTTATTTTTTAAGCCAAAGGGAGTGCGTGAAGAGCAGATATATTGAAAAGGTTATGTCTAAAGTAGAGCTGGTTAAGTCTTGGGGGGATGTAAACAAATATAGGATTATAAAAGGATTACCACACAAAGATGAAATTCTGTAGGATTGTATAAGACCATATGTAAAGTAAGGATGTGTATGTTGTGACAATGTGACTTTCAATGCATAAGTGAATGTAATGTAAAACTGCATTGGGATTTAAATATATATTATGTGTAGCCATTGCTAATCAAAGTTGAAATAGGTTTCTAGTTTTGCGAGTGCAGTTTGAAGGCCTCCAAATGATAAGTCAGAGCCTTATCAGAAATGTGTAGTCATTTTAAAACACTATCAAGTAGAAGTGGTTTAAGAAGTTACTCAAAAAGGAGTAAAAAAATATATATATTAGGGAAAATAATCAAGACTAACTAGACATAACATCTGATTTAAAATTTGAGTTTAATGCAATTTGAATAACAAAACATTATTAAATAAAAAACGCATACATTTGTTTTTTTCAAAGGATTGACAACAAAAACTAGGCACTAAACTAAATAGTATTTGAGGCAGAGCAGAGCAAGAACGACAAATGTTCAAATAATTTAATTTTGTTAACTTACTCACAGTTACTCACACTCAAGAGTAACCTACTGTTACACTGTATGAGATATTATATACTCAAGAAATAAAAGAGTAGTGTCTGAAAACTAAACAGATACGTTTTATTTAAAGGAACTGTAAGTAGGCTGTGCGCTTGCAGTTTAAAAAAATATATATAATCACAACTGAACCTGGATGGGGATTACCAGCTTTAACCTGCAGACAGAGGATACAAGTTTTCCTCATTCTCAGTATATGGACAAGCTATGCCTCACGTGAAAGCTCAGATCCTCCAGAATTCAGTCGCTGAGCTGCAGAGGCTGCACTAGCACTGATGAATGATTGGCTGGAGGTGCTGGGGTTTGGGTAGCGAGTATTCAGATCAGAGAGAGTCCTTTTAGGTTTAAACCAACTGGATTTCAGCATTGAAACTGGCAACCCAAATGAGAGACTCGTGCGAGGCTCACTCTGCTGTATTTGAGTAAATGTACCACCCACGTCTGCATCATATATAGTCCAACCACGAACGAAATATACAAATAATAAATATGAGAACACATTATGGAGAGAACTTGCTGACATAAATGCTGCCCACCATTGACAAAACGTAGAAAAAACACTCATAGCTCTATATATTGTACATAATTGAATCTTCATCTATATTTTCAGCTACATACATCTCTTCAATATTCTACTTATTTTTCCTATAGACTGATTTATTCTCCCCATAATAAAACCTTGGCCATTCATTCGGTCCATTTGGCTTGTCCTTGTCATACATTTACAATGGCTCTCTATGTAATTATGTTGTATCATTGAGTTGTTTACAGAGACATGGTCCTTTCATATCATTCATGTATATTATTCTGATTCTGTTTTTTTTTTTTTTTTATTAATCTGTAAACTCCAAATGGATATACCACCGAAGGAAGGGAAGAGAGAGTTTGGCCCCGTTTGGCTGTGCAAGGGCAGCTTTAAGGTCCTATAATTATATGGATTATTTGATTGATTAACTCTATACTCGGTGGTGTTAAGATCCTATTGTAAACACAGCTGCCCTGAGGTAGACTGACGTAAACGAGGCTGCCAATGTGCTCCATCGGCCCCTTCCACCACCACCAACACTTGTGCATACACCACAAATCTTTATTTGTGCAATGTTATTTTAAAGTAACAGTGATATTAGTTGGGTGGACATTTTAGCTATAACCACCTCTGCTCAAGTTGTTTTACTTCAAAATCGTGGTTCAATTCAATTTTCTATTTTATTAATACAGCACATTTAAATACAACTTCAGCTGTCAAAAGTGCTTCACATAAAAGTCAACAAAAAAAACCCAAATATACAGATAATACATAGATGATACATAGGCTAATAACAATAAAACAACAAAACACCAAGATATCCTGTCTAGTTAGTATTAAATGCCAGGGAGAAGAGGTGGGTTTTCAGTCTAGTCTTAAACTGCATTAAAGATTGCGAGGATGTGACAGGCAGAGGGCGCTGTTCCATAGTCTGGGCACTGCCACAGAAAAGGCTCTGACACCTCTGGTCTTGAGCCGGGCTTTGGGCACCTCAGAGCTTTGGATGAAGTATAGGGCTGCAGTAACTCCCTCAAATAAAAAGGACCCATAGAGTGCAGACATTTAAACACAATCAATAACATTTTGAATTGCACCTGATACCCTCACCTATGGTCATGAGCTTTGGGTAATGACCAAAAAGATAAGATCACGGATACAAGTGGTCAGAATGAGTTTCCTCCACAGGGTGGCTGGGTAATGACCAAAAGATAAGATCACGGATACAAGTGGTCAGAATGAGTTTCCTCCACAGGGTGGCTGGGTGCTCCCTTAGAGATAGGGTGAGGAGCTCAGTCACACGGGAGGAGCTTGGAGTAGAACTACTGCTCCTCCACATCGAGAGGAGCCAGCTGAAGTGGCTTGAGCATCTGTTCTGGATGCCTCCTGGATGCCTCCCTAGCGTCCCAGTGTGAGGAGGCCCAGGGGAAGACCCAGGACACGCTGGAGGGGCTATGTCTCTCAGATGGCCTGGGGACACCTTGAGGTCCCACTGGAGGTGCTGGAGGAAGTGTCTGGGGTGGGGGAAGTCTGGGAGTCCCTGCTTAGGCTGCTGCCCCCGTGACCCGGCCCTGGATAAGCGGAAGGAAATGGATGGATGGATCCGACACGAAATAGGGAACCATGCAAATTGAAATGCATGTAAAATTAAGGGTGCAAAACAATTTACAAAAGTACTATTTCTTCAGAACATAAACGTTAAGTATTTGTGAGTAATTATACCTCATCGCTACCCACTTATTTGCTTTTAGGCCGCTCTGCCTACCTCTCTTCACACATGCTCTTTTGTTATATTGTTTGCGTGTTGTTTGCTAGCACCATGCCACCTCATTACGATTCAGCACAGCAGGATCGCACTGGTACAACACTCCATATTGGATGTTTAATTTAGGCTGTGTCTGATTGCTTTATTTGAGTGCCAAGTGATTCCATTATATCAGCCTAATAAGAGTGTACAAATGTAATGTGTTTTTTTTTCTTCTCTCTATTGTTAATTTCCATACATATTATGTTGGGCATGTTGCATAGCATTTTTCTATTAACTTTGGTAAGCTCAAGTACTGAGTCCATTTAGGTTTAATAAGCATTGCAAAATATGGTGCCAAAAGTAAGAAAACATTTATTTTGAAAGTCTATAGACAAATTTCACTTTATTACAATAGAGCAATAGTGCAATGGAGTAATAAAGTAATGCTACTTTGAAATAATATCGGTCAAGTAGAAGTTCAAACTAGAGGTTCAAGACATTAATCAAGTAAGTGTAAAGAAGTATTTGGGAAAACTACTTCTCAAGAGTGATTAAAGGAGTAATTTTTGGGATGTAATATCTGATTTATAATTTTAAGTTAATATAATTTGAAGGACACCATATTAAATAATGCCCAAAATCTGGTATTTTCAAAGAATAGACTCAAAAATGAGAAGAAAAAAAAAAGACATTATATCTGAAGGAGCGGTGCAAGAAACACAAATGTTCAAATAATTTCATATTGTCAACATAAAGCTTTTGTCACCTGTAAACTCACAGTGAGAAGGAAAACCATTTTTTTAAAACTCAAGAATACTGTTACTTCAATAAAAAAAATCTTACCCAAGTAGGAGTAAAAGTATGCTTCTGGAAAAGTACTCTGAAAAGAAAAAAATCTTTTAAAAGTTATTCAAATAAATGTAATTGAGTACTACCCACCGCTAGATATAATTGAGAGAAAATGTACGCTGCTGGTAATAGATTATGCTATACTAAACCACAGAGGTCTTGTATACAATTTGTGAAAAGAAATGGGCTGTTATAATATTAGGATATCTATAAACTGCAAGTGTAGTAGAGTGTTAAATGGTCACATTTTTATATAGCTCTTTTCCACCTTCAAGGCACTCAAAGCGCTTCATATCAAGGAACCACTCACCCATTCACACACACACTCATACACCAGTATATGCAGACACTGGGGGCAAGGTGGGTTAAGTATCTTGCCCAAGGGAGCTGGAATTGCATCACCAAACTGTGGGTCAGTGGATCTGACCGCTCTACCAATGATGTTTATTTTGAGAGCGGGAATCGAACCTCCCTGGTGAAATGATTCAAGTTGATGTATGGATTTCAAATACATGAAGGATACACTCTCTAGATCAGTGTTTCTCAATCTACGCGAGCTCCTTCAGGCGGTACTTGGACAACTCTTCAGTTTGTGGATTCATTTAGTTCATTTTAGAGTTAATTTGATCCACTTTGTTTTCCTCCTTTGGATAAGTGGAAATGATGTAGTCCAGGTTTAGACCTGGTTTAGCCCTAGATTAAACCTGGAATGGTTCTGTTATACTCCTGATTTAGATCTAGTGGTACTCACAAAGCCACATCCTTTAGTTGGTGCGGAAAGTTTGAGAGCCACTACTGATGACATCATGCTGTGGGACAAAATGTTTAAACTCTCTAGACATAGAAGACATAGAAGAGTTAAAACATTTACACAGAGAATGAAATGAAACACAACTTTAATTATGTTTTTGATGCAATACTGACAAGATTTTAAGATAACCTTTATTTGTCCCACAATGAGGAGATCCCAGCTAGATTATGTACAGTACAGCATATGACAAGACTAAACAGCAGGCAAACTATTTCAGGTAAGGTTAACTGACATTCTTTCAAATTGCTCATTGATGCATTAGTACCAAAAACCAAAACCCCGAGCCACAAACAAAGCAATGTGGTCTACTCCATTCAGTGAGACTGCAGTGAGCATTATATTGGAGAAATAATACAGCCACTCCATAAGAGAATGTACCAACACTATTGCGAGAGCGGTTTGGGACCCCAATCTGCTGTGCATCTCCATCTGAAAGCCACTAACCACTCCTTTGAAGATAGTGAGGTACAGATCTTAGCCAGGAAAGACAATCCATGTTTGAACACGAATGGGGGCCGTAGACATCATTTATCTCCTATTTATAATTCCTTAAGGTAGCTCAATAGATCTAGCTAACAAACTGGTGTGTTAGTTTCAGTGTAGCTAGCTCTTCCTTTCATGGCAGTGTCCACCAGCAATCTGACCAGAACTGAAGAAGCAGCTTGGATGAGCAGCCAAACATCTTACTCAAAAAATTTTTGTCCAGCTGACAGAATAGATTTTTCCTTTTACTATTAGTACCAAAATATTGCACTGCTCTCCAAAATGTTTATTGACCGACTGCCCACTTTTGCCTCCAAACGCTACTAAATGCTTTTTTGTGGTGGCACTTCTAGTTAAGTGGGAATCTCATTCATTTCAATGGAGAATTTGAGAAAAGTTTCACTGCTAAAATTTGATATAAATGTTGATTTGTGTAAAACGTGTAAAAATCAACAATGCGCCGATTCTCTGGGAGGCTTTAAAACAGTAGTAGTCCATATACAACTTATTTGCTACCAAGATCTGCAGCCCCATGCAAAATAATACAGCCTGAATGACAATGGCGGCGCCCACGGCAATTTCCAGAATAAGGTGAATAGATTCGGAAAATTGGAAAAATACAGATAATTTTCTGCTTGAATAAAAACCGAACAAGAACTGGTGCAAATAAATGTCTTTATTGAGGAAAAGGCAAATACAAAACACACAACTGTCCAAAGCTCATTACCATCATGATGTTATAAAAGATATGTTTCATTCTTTTCAGTTTCAGTTCAAAGACGCACACATTGTGACCGATGGTGCGGATTTCTCAACAAAAAAGCAATAGATTTCAATAATTCCTCTATCTCTGTATTTACAAATGAGGTAAAAACATTACATTTGATCACAATGTCTGCACCCCAACACAACAATAACGTCTTTTATGGTACAAATGAATAAATGACAGCTTTGAGTGTCCAATGTTGTCTGCCAAACTTGTTTCTTTTTCCGGGTCTCGTATTTTTGGAAATCTCTCTCCAAAATACCCACAATCCTTTGGTTTTCTTCAGCCTGACTGCAAGCCATCAGTTCATATTACTATTAGTGGCCTGACATGTTTTCACACACCCTTTTACCATTTGTCTGTTGTCTAAAGGCAGTTTTTTGTGCTGTCTGCCGAGCCAAAAATAAAAACACAATTTCTAAAAAAAAAATCTCAATATTTGATCATTTTTACAACTCCCCCAGGCGTCAAGGTGCAGTGGTACAATTGACCACAGAGCCAGGCACTTGTTACATAAAATCCTTGGGGCCCATTGTTAATATAGACTAGCTTACATATGCACAAGTCAAGCTTTTTTAAAAATATATTTTTTTCGAATTCTGTCAACAGCAGGGTTTTTGTTTTGTTCCATTTTGCTTCTTTGAGAGATGAAAGAAAACAACTCAACGTGACAAACCAAACAGTGGCAATGATCTGACAACACACAGCTTGAAAGTTTTTTTTCTGGTAAATGTTGTATAAGGATAGCACAGAGTTAGAAATAATTCAGGCAACAACAGTTCATATGAAGGGGTAAGTGAAATATTCAGTTTCAATATGGGGAAAATCTGTATATTATAAGCTGGAATGGAAGTACCCATTGTATTTTGAAGTGTTTATATATTTCATTGTGAATAATTCTATAATTGCTCCCAAATTCAGCTCGGTTCTATTCTGTATAAACTAAAAATGTGTGGTGTGTATTACACTAATGCATCCTAATCTGTTTCCTCTATAGTGCCTGTCTGGAATACCATACAAATACAATGTTTAATTATTTGCATACTTTGCTTTGTAAGTATTGCACTGAGACATTTTTGGGTAATTAATTATACAATTTATTTGCCCCATCTGCATCATATATGAACATTTATATCTTAAAGGGCTTGTAACTGATTTTTGTTTCTTCTTAATAATGAATAATAATGCATCCGATTTATATAGTACTTTTTTGGACAAGCAAAGACGCTTTACAGAGTATTATTCATTCACTCCACACTCAGTGGTGGTAAGCTACTATTGTAGCCACAGCTGCCCTGGGGCAGAGTGACGGACGCAGGGCTGCCAATCTGTGCCATAGGACCCTCTGACGTCACCAACAGTCACATACGCACCACTTTCATACTAGGCTATGTGGGTGAAGTGCCTTGCCTAAGGACACAACGTCAGTTTTTGCCAGTGGTGCCCCATTATGGCACCTATTATTCTTAGCGGTCTCATAACCAAGCACTAACCAGGCCTGGCCTTGCTTAGCTTCTGAGATCTGACGAGATCAGGCTTTGACAAGCCGGTATGACCATGGCATCTTATCAAGATAAATGCTCTTTTACATCATGCACTGTATGGTAAAAGCTGCTAAATAAGAAAAGAATTGAGAATGTAAAATATAATCTATTCATTTTACATAGCATTTTCTCAGAAGCCACCGAGAGGGTCACCTCTTTTTGTCCAGTCAAATACACTGTTTCTAAGAATCAGGGAAAACCAACTGTCTATCCCAGACAGTTCATTCTCTGTCATGGTGCATTTTCAAGAGTGACAAAAAATAAAATAAAAAAATAAATAAAGTAGGCAGAGATTGGGGAACTATAAAAAACAACTACATGGCACTATCCCAGACAGCTGTTTCTGTGTCATGGTGCAGTATCACAGTGAGAGGACTAAGTGGGGGCTAAACGTTCACACTCAAACATCTTCCTTACTTATGGTTAGAATCAGGTACAGGCCCTTTAAAGTAACATAGCTCATTATGATCTCATATGGGTCTTTAGAAATTAGAATTTGCCCTATTCCAAGACAGTGCTATGTTTTTTCTTCACTAACTTCATAATAATTTAATAAGGTCCATCTAGATGTCCTCCTCTTGGAACAGTGCTTTCACATAATGGCTTCCGGATGGTGAGACAAAACGTCTCAATTTCAAGAAACATTGTCCAGCTGACTTCCTTTGAGACCGTTTATACCATGGACCACTCCTGTATGAAAGAGGGATTTCAACTAGAACAATTACAACTGTGAGCTGAATACTGCTTAAAAGTAATACATTAAATAATAAAAAATACACTTAGGGTGCTCACACTTACAACCTTTAGTCCGGACTTTCAGACTTTCCTGTTTGGAAAGAGCGAAACTGAGGAAAACAGAGCCCAAACGTGAGGAGAAAAGGGAGAGACGAGTATTGTGCCGTTTTGAGACAGCGGGGAGGTGCACAGACCTCTTGGTTTCATCAAGTGTCAAATTAGCAAAGTTAGGCTTCCAGACAAAACTGCAAACTGCTCTGCCAAAATACAGTCTGCTGCTTGTCTGAAGACACGCAGACACGGCACAGAGGAGAAAAGTCTCGGTTTCCACTTCCTTTCCTCCTCTTTCCTTCTGTCCATGCCTCCAATTGTCTTTCTCAGATGAAGGAAAATGCGTATAAAGGCAATGTCATCCGAATGCTCAAAATTCCGAAATGAAGATGTCCATAAAACATGTTCAACAATTAACTGACATCAGAAGAATTTAAGTCTATAACAAAAACAAGCAACAAATAGAAATTCCCATTCATTTTTCCTATAGACTTTCTGAAAAAATATCTATTAAAAGTTTGAAATCTTGCTCAGGGCTAATCAGATATGTGGCAACTAATGACCACAAGACCTACAATTGTATGAAAAATCTATTTCTGAAACTTAATACGTTATTAAAACATTTCTCAGAATCTTGCATGTTAAATGTGCTTTTTGGACTGAAAACAAAGACTTTATGGTTATTAGTTACCACATTGCTGGTTAGCCTCTGTTATATCGTTGAACTCTTAATATTAAAATTTTTCGATAAAGTCTATGGGAAAAACTAATGGAAATTTTACTTCTGGAACTGGAGTGGGCTTTGAAGTGGGCAGGACTGTGGAGCTCCATTAAGAAGGATGAAAAACTTCTATTTTCTAACCTCAAATTTGTATTATAGTTAAAAAGTAGTAGAAGTGTGGTAAAGTATGTACTATACTGTAATCTCCTATTAAATAAACAAATTATGTAAAACACAATTGTAAATGTCTCACATGTATCTGAGTGGTCATCATTTGCCAAAAATTCTTAATTGAAACTACATTATGTTCCATTTCGTGTTTGCCTTTTCAAGTTGCCTCCATGTCGCAATTTAAAATGTTTTTGTTTACAATTTATAAAGGGTCTTTTGTGCACCTTCCCTTGGGTGGCTGTGTGCTATCGTCTGGCGTCTGGTGTTTTTAGCGATCTATAAACTCCACACGCACTCGGCACTTCCATCGCTGTGGTCTGCTTTAAATCCAATCACAGCGAGGAGCCAAAAAATGATATATTTCCACATAATCCACTTGTAGCGGCACATTTGCTCGTACAAAACCGCGTTCCGGCGCTAAACCAATGAAATGTTAGGTAACTCTTTACGCCTGCCTAACACTGCTTCTGACTGGTCATTTTTTCCAGTAGATCTGTATTTTAGCTAATCACCAAACCTCCTCTTACTTCTCTTTACTTCTCAAAACAAAGAAAAAAAAACTTTGCAGCTCCTCCGTGCTCCATTCGTGAGGCGCACTGCCGTTGTCATGACGACAGTAGAGACGGCGGCAGGGAAAGTCAGATATTTCGGATTTGAAGAAGGTAGTGTGAAAGCGAACGAAATAATAGAACACTTTGTAAGTTCTAAGTCCGGACCTTGGAGTGGACTTTCAGGTGTGAATCAGCCCTTAGTTAATTTCAAGCTCACTTTCTTTTGCTTTTTGTGCAGCGTTATTTCAAGCACCCAGCAGTACCATAAGGACTTTGTACTAACTAAACCTTATTTAGTCTTACAAAAGAAGGAACAAAGAGTTAATTCATAATGTGCACATAGTTTATTAAGAATGATTCAGTCTTAGGGTATTAATTAAGTAGTTACTAACTCCTAAGACTAACTCCTAACACTAACTAGTTACTAAACCTGAATCCTTCTTAATTAACTATTTGCTCATCATGAATAGTAGTAGTAGTAGTAGTAGTAGTAGTAGTAGTATAAAACATAGTGGATAATACTTACACACTTTGACCCAAAAGAACCCTCTCTCATAATAGATAAAAGAGGGGCATAGTATAGTGTGGAGCTAGGATCAGAAGTTTGGCTCTGCAGACAAAACATCACCGCTGCTGTGTTCTCGTAGTATCTTGTAGTATCTCCTATCGCCTTGTTATTGTGTGCACCGCCAACGGCACGGCTCTGAACTGTCTACTTCTCCCATCATTAACAACCTCCTTCCCCGCACAATCTCTCCCTTTGTTCCCATTTATTGAGCAGTCACCTTGGAAGGCAGCTTGACACGGTTTGTATTCCGTAGTGCTTTCTTGTGTTTTAACGGCCCCGTGTTTGGCGTGTTTGGTATGCCTGAAGACGCGCAGACACGGCACAGAGGAGCAGAGCCTCGGTTTACACTTCCTTTCCTCCTCTTTGCTTCTGTCCACGCGTCCATTCGCCTTTCTCTCTCACATGAAGGAACCTATACATACGGTGTCATCCCAAAGTTCAAAATTCCAGAATGGAGGCGCTTATAAAACATGTTAACTGACATGACAAGAATGTGAGTCTTTATAACAAAAACGAGCAACAAATGCGATTGCTTCTCTCTATTAAAATTCCCATTCATTCCATTTCATTCCCATAAACTTTAAAAAAAACCCAATAATATTAAAAGTTTGAAAGCTAATCAGCTATGTGGCAACTAATGACCATAAGACCATATAATTTTATGTAAACTGTATGTCTGAAACTTTATAAACCGTTAAGTTATTAAAACATTTTGCAGAATCTTGCATTTTAAATGTGCTTTTTGGACTTAAAACAACCGCGTTATGGATATTAGTTACCATGTTCCGCAATGCCTTTGAACTGTTAATATTACAACTTTTCGAAAAGTCTATGCGAAAAATTAATGGAAATTTTACTTCCGAAACCGGAGCTGACTTCGAAGTGAGCAGGACTGTGGAGCTTCATTAAAAAGGACAGAAACATTCTATTATCTAACCTCAAATTTGTATTCCAGTTTCATAAAAAGCATTTGTCTAGTAAAACATATACATCAGAATTTGACCTTCATCAAAAATGCTATGTGTCATTAATCATTTCCTATTAAATAAACAAATGTCTCACATGTATCTGAGCGATCATTGTTTGCCAAAGATTCATTAAAACTACATTATGTTCCATTTCGTTTTTGCCAACTTTTGAGTTGCCTCCATTCCGCAATTTTGAATGTTTTTGTTTACAATTTATAACGGGTCTTCTGTGCACCTTCCCTTGGGTGGGAGGGAACTAGCTGCAAAAGAGAAAAAATCAAATCAAATGAAGACGTGGTGGGGCGTAGTGGTGGTAGAAAATAGAAAACGCGATGACTTACAACTCACAAAGCGCCAGAACGGAACACCCAACCAATACGGAATTAACATGGCAAAAAAGACACTTTACAAAAAACACAAAGTAAAAATAAACCTCACCCGGCCACCCATTGATGGTCAAAGCACTTTTTTCTGGTACAAACATTGACAGAAGCGGTGTACAGCCAGGCAGCGAAAACCCTATGAGTCCAGTGCAGCCTATAGTCCAGGCCTGTGGTGCGGGCTGCCCACTATGATCCCACTTATCTTCACAGTATTCCTTTCCGCGTGTGCTCCGTTTTGTATTTACAAGAATTCAGCAGCAACAGGCAAAAATAGTACAACTCTGGCACACTTTTCTTGGATACAAAAACGCAGCCAGAATAGTTGTCATATTTTATAGGCCACGCTTTCTCAGTGTTAGAAAAAAGACGCAGATTTAGGGCTAGAAAACCGTACGTGTTTTTGGGTCGAATCCTCTGGAATTTGAGCTACCAACAATATTTCGAAGGTTTAATGTGTTTTTAAAAGACTCAAATTTTATCTATCTATCTAAATTTCAAACCACTTGCCAATATCTAGAGTCGTAAAAACATAATTTATTTTTATAAACGCTAGTCCCATTGTAGACTATACAGAGATGGCGTTTTGGTGGGTAATGCTGTATATTTATGCATTATAAAAATCACATAAATGAACTCAATGGGTCTAGTGTTATCCTAGCTTAGTCATTGTCTGCAACAGTGTTTCTCAAACTGGGGTACACAATCTCCATCCGGTGGTATAAATGCATGGTCCGAGTCAATTTGATCAACTTTTCGGTCGGAGTAATTTCTTGGGTAGAACTACTATAGCAGTGGTATAGTCACATTTTAGACCTGGTTTAGCCATAGCTTAGACCTGGCATAGTCCTGTTATAGACCTGGTTTAGATCTGGGGTTACTTGGAAAAAACCCAAACTTTTCTTTTCTTAGATGGTGCTTGGTGCGAATAGGAACATCCATTTTCCAGTCTGACGCACTTGCTCTGCATCTGCTTGTCTTCCATTCTCCACGTCTTCATTCATCAGACTATTTTCCATACAGAGGCAAACAGAATTAGCACTAGTAGGTTAATGGAAATCCTTTTACAAACTTGTGTAAACACGACTGATCGGGAGCAAACATATAAAAATCCTGTGAACAAGTCTATTCTGGTCTTTCCGGCACTGCACCCAGAGCTTTGAAATAAATGTGAAATGTCATTCTGTGGCCTCCGTGTTTCTCTTGAAATCTACAACCATTAGAAAGTCCTCATAACAGGGCTTTGGAGGCTGTGACTGAAACGGATTTTTGTGACAGGAAAGCTAAGCGCGGTCAGGACGAGTAGCCCGGGTGTACAGCGCTGTTCTCCTGACCAAAATGACTGGCAGGTTTGATAACGCCTGCCAAATTGTCATCCGAAGGTGTGTAGGCCGCGTCGCATACTGACACTGCTCATCCTCGGTAAACACAAAACCGCTTTTATCCGTTGTCAAGTGCGAGACGAAAGGAAAGGGGTGAGGGGACGGTGGCAATGTACACAACAGTATATGTCTATGAGTCTGCAACCGGCCCCCCCCGCTCTGCTAAGTCTCCGTGAATAGACTGTTATTCTTCCGGTAGTATTCATAAGTCGCTTGCTTCGGCGCGTTCGTACAGCGCCCTCAGCTTCTCGAACCTGGGCCCCCAGTCGGCTAGCGTCTCCTCCCTCCTCGTTTCCCCCGCCCCCTCCGCGCTGCTGGTCCCATCCAGTCCCGCGGAGCTGAAGGAGCTGAGGGACCCCGCAGGTGACCCCCCTCCCTCCGTGGAGAACACCTGCAGGGAGTCGAAGGGTCCAGTGTCGGGGTGTTGGTCGGCGTCCCGGATGATCTCGCACAGGTAGCGCGCCAGGTCCTGACTGGAGAAGGAGAGAGAGCGGCGGGG
>JACM01018804.1:0-13095 GCA_000787095.1 Periophthalmodon schlosseri
TTATTATTATTATTATTATTAAACCATATACAGTCCTATGGAGACACTGCAGTGGAATCGTCCCCACACCTATAGCTACAACTATAGCTTGTTCATCACTGCCACACAGTTCAGAAGTGCCTGTACATCCTTGGGCGTGTGAGCAGTTGACAGGCACAGGATGAAAACATTCTGATTTATGTGTATGTAATGGCCTTATTCCACTCTTGGCCCAGGTGGAAATCACACTACAAATGAACAGCAAAGACCTTGGACGCTGCTAAAGTACATCAGAGTATCCAGAAGCTTTATCAACAATGGCCTTCACACAGAATGACAAGTTTACATTGTTAGACTTTTGCAGTGATGGAAGAACCAAACACAGGGATTTGATGCATGAGAAATGTACTCCTATTTTTTGCTTCACCAGGATTGATTTGAACAAGAGGAAAGACGCTCAAGCACCAGCAAAAGAAGAGAAATATTGATTATTCCAGATAATCGCCTAAGGACGGGTCATGCAGAGAGACCAGTGAAGTTGTGGACAGTGGTGGAACAGATGGGGAGATAAATGGGTTCACCGTAGCGTTTAATCAATGGAGGGGAATTCATGCTTGGTCCTTGACTCAATGCAATACAGATTAAACTAGGCTTGCATTATTCTTTATGAAGAGTTTAAGGACGATATTATAGGACTACAACTAAGGATTGATTTTGTAATATGTGTTATGGTAAAAAATGACTATGGTGTAATTGATGAGAAACCACATTTGCCAGTACCACACATCGATGAGAGAATATCGTTGGAGCAGGGAGGGCATCTGGCATTTAACTTAAAAATATTAGGATAACTTGGAAAACTAAAGAAGACTAAAGTCAAAATACAGTTGAAACCAGAAGTTTACATACATTATATAAAAAGAAACATACACTTTTTTTTCTCACTGTCTTACATGAAATCAGAGTAAACTTTTCCTGTTTAGGTCAATTAACATTACCAAAATTATTTCTATTTGCTAAATGCCAAAATAATGAGAGACAGATTTTTTTAGACATTTTTCCATTACTATTACATACAGTAAGATTACTATGCATTTAAACAATTGATAATGATGATGATGATGTGTCTCTGGAAGCTTCTGATACTCTGATATTTGAGTTAATTAGAGACACACCTGAGAAAAAAAAAGCTCATGTGTCTTTTTATATAGTGTATGAAAAATTGTTAACAGCTAAATTGAAGTGTTACCTATTAATTAAGTTTTTTAATTAAGTTTAGAGCAGTATTGTTGAACTTACAGCAGTTATGCAATCAAAAGAAATAAGAGCAAGAATAATGTGTTATATACCATGGTGGTTAGTAATAAAAACTGATTCACCAGCACCCACTGTATCTAAAAAAACATTACCGATGTAAACTAATGCATGGAGGTGACAGGCAGCCATTTCCTTAAAGTATAGCTCGTTGCTGTAGGCCTGGGCCTGGTGCTACTTGAAGTATTTCCCTGCAGCCTGGGCTCCTGCAGGAGGAGGAGTGTGACTGTGCAATTTGTCATTTGCCTCTGCGCCCAGTGAGACCCAGAGCCATAAAAGGGGGTCTGCTGGAGAATCATGATCCAATAAGTGCAGCCTGGGACCTGGCCACTGCTTCACTAAGCACTAGTCACTACATCCACCATATCCTCAACTCTTTAGGGAATCGCACGCCCAAGCAAAATGGAATAACAGGACACAGTGCAAAGTGTGATGGCTCAATGGTGGGGCTGTATGTTTTTGAAAAAAAAAAAAAAAAAAAGTAAATACGATTTTTCAGCCAAGTATTGCAATTATTGCAATTAGATTTGTGATATATGTTAAGAAGTAGCATTCTGTTCATTGTAATAAACTACAGGAGCGCAACAGTCCAATGGGGTTCATCTGGTCTTCTGCTAATTTATTTTAATAGATTCTTTTTCCAGACCAAACTAAACCTTGGTCTGGAAAAATAATCCATAAAAAAAATAAATTAATAATAACAACAACAACAACAACAACAACAACAACAACAATAATAATAATAATAAAAATGATAAAATAAAATGCAATTAAAATTAAAATAAACTACACGAGCATTCACATCTGAGAAGACTGAAAAGGATATACAAGAATATGAATCCAGTGGATTTCAGAATATGTTTCTACAGGTCTAAACTATGGGTACAACAAGAATTTTCTATAAAAATATGTACTACTTTGTACTTTACTACTTTGTACTTTGCAGAGGACATTCTGTTATCTAAATAAATACAGCCTTTGCGCTTTCATAATCGTGCCAAATTGCAGTTTTGATTCAATCGTGATATACTGTGCAGCCCGACAGTTTAGCTTTGGGTTCTAAAGGGATCATAGACCATAGTCTGTGGGGCACTGCATGACTCAACTGTGAATGAAATCCTCTCAGAGCAGTTTCAATACAGATTTTCGCGGCACAAAATGTACGAAAAACCATCCCTCCCCAAAGGCCAGAGCGGTAAATTTACAATGATCCCCTCCATGTCACACTGCCTCTGTTCCCCGTCCCATCACAGTGACCTAACTAAAACTCACAGAGAAGCACTTCCAATATTAAAAGCCTCATAAAGCACGGTGACGTCCCCTGTCTGTATAAAGGGTCACTTTGAGCTGTGGCGAATTTCCAAACCCAATATAACTGCGACTAAGCCCAGTGCAGAGATGAAGGAATCCAGCTTCCTGTAGTCCTGCTGAGAGCTACTACGGCCAGCAATATGGCGCACTTACATTTTAGTGGCTATATGAATGAATGAAACACCACCACCTGCTGGTACAAAGAAAACAACATATTAAGGTCAATGTAAAAGATGACTCATAACATTGTATATGACTCTTGTATGGATTATTATCAGGAGCTTGTACTACAGTGACATGACAGAGGATAGCAGCAGGTCTGTCGTGTTTGGCTGGGAGCCTGTGGCACTAAGCCAGGGGGAGGGCCAGAGCTAAGACGGCTTCTGTTTGCACCAAGAAATAAAAGAAATAGTGGGAAAACAAACCAGTCCATCATTATGGGCCTGTGGTAGGTGCTCAACACAGTAACATTGAGTGAGACTCAATTATTTAAACTCTGGCTGGGCAATTGGTCAAATTGGGCAATTGGTCAAATCAAGATTGAGATTTGGTCATCTCTAATTGTACCCATATGCTTGGGTCTTTTTAATGGAGAGGTCTACAGTCAGTCCTTGGTTAGAAAAAGCATGTGGTTTGGAGTTCAAACTTAAGAGGGTCAAATTTGAAATTCATTTTTCACAAAACTAGTATTATAAGCTATTGTATTTGCGTTTAATAAGAAAATGCAAATCAAATTGAAATTCACGATTCCTTGTTTTGTCATATGTCCCAGTCCTAATCTAAATATAATCTGAACCACCATCTTTTTTAGAAACAGAACGAGATAGGCCCTACTCTATGTTCTTAATAAAAACTGGTTATATTTTGTAATGTTGCTTTGTATGTATCAAATGTTAAATGCATGTCTTTCCATCAAGAAACAATGTGGTTTAAAATACCACTACATAATTGTATTAACATAATGTTCGGTCACGTTTTGAATGAGTAGTGAGACTGTATTAATATTTAATAATGTAGTAATGATCAGGTTGCCTAGTAACACACATGTGAGGAAGTGTCAGATGCTTCAGATAAATACTCCAGGAGAACAAGAACAATCTATTCAAACATGGCAGAATATTATTGTCAATATAATTATGCTAATATATATTCAACAATATCTTTAACTCTCAAGTGAAGGCCAGTACTGTATGTCAAGCAGGCTGATGGCATGGGAGTGTGCTCTATACAAAAATACAGACGAGGGAAATGTATCAATGATTTCACCTCAGACTGATTCCAATACTAATATTTCATGGCTGTAAAAACAAGCAGTTTGACTTTTTGACTAAACTATAGTCATGAAATGATATAAAGAACATACGGTACTCTCCCAGAGACTATTTTTATCAAATCAGATGAGATATTATGACTTAATATTTCAACAAATTATAGAAGAAATGCTAAGATTTCACTGTTAAATTCTCAATTCAAATTTTGTCCAAAGGTCTTGGGCCAATCCCGGTGCCACACTCAGGCCACTCCAGCGAAAAAAAGTCTATACGTTGCCTTGCTCCTTTCTACATTGAAGCTATGAGCCTCTTTATTTTGTGTATATCCCAAATATGTCTGCTCGCTTAGCACATCTGTTGAGGAGTGTTTACAGGCAACATAAATCTCAGCCTGAGAAATGATTAAGCCTCAGACACCATCAGTGAGCTCTAATTACAGACCGCTGCTTCACAAATCAATCTGTACACAGTCAAACTAACAATTAGCCCGGCAAAATCCAATGATGTGTTACACTACAACCACATACTTTCTTCAAATAAAAGTGCAAGTTTAGTGCGATTACTTTTTGAGGAGTGTTTTTGGAAAGTTTTGATGTAACACTGCATTCATAGAAACTGGATTGGTTAAGATATTTTTCAGTTAATGAGAATTGTTTAAAGGTACAATAATTTTTATGTTATAATTTGGTGTTTTGGTTCTCAAAATGATTATTCATTCAGAAAGCAGAATGAGCCTCACATGGTCTCTCATTTGGGTTGCCAGTTTTAATGCTGAAATCTAATTGGTTTAAATCTCAAAGCATGGCCTCTGATTTGAATCCTCACTACCTAAACCCCAATAACCCCTGCTAGTGCAGCCTCTGTAGCTCAGTGAGTGGTTCTGAGGTTCTGAACTTTCGCATGAGGCATGACCTGTCCAAATACTGAAAATGAAAAATTAGTCTTCTATAAGCAGGTTAAAGTACTGGCAACCCAGATTCAGTTGTGACTGTAGTACCGAAGTGTGCAGGCTACATACTGTTCCTTTACGTTTTGAAACTATCTATTAAATATATGGTAATTGCTGTTACTGTAAGGAAATAGTATTGTTAGCTTCAAATCTCTGTAGCAAATTGTGACTGAGTGCATATTTTAGCTACTTTGGTAATGTAATGTAATGTACTAAATTGTTTCTGACATTTTCACACCAGCATGAATTCACACACTGCGAATGCATTATCAATTACGTCCATTTGCCATCTTCTATCTCTCCCTTGTCTCCAGTTCCATATCTCAGTGTCCTTTAATGCCTCCTCCCACCTGTTATTCTTGCTCTTCATCGTCCTCCACTGCCTCCTACTCACTCCTCTGCCTCCTACTTTCTTTACTTCGTCCTTCCCTCCATCCTCGTCTGCCTCCTACCTTCTCTCTATCTTTCTCTACACTTTCTCACACGCACCATCACATTTCTCTGTAGATGTGTGTGTGTGTTTGTGAGTCACACAGATGCTGCATTGCGGGGCTCTCCTCTCAGGGCCGCCACTTCACTGCAGGAGCCTCAAGTAACAAAAAGGAGCTCAGGGACAGGATTTAGACCCATTTATTTACCGACAGTGCATGGACTGTGGGGACGTGGTGCATGTGTGAGTGTGTGTGTGTATCCAGAGGCAATCAGTGTGCTCGACTGGACAAAGTCAAATGATTACGCAGTTGTTTGTCTTGATACTAGAGGTATAGAAAAACTCTTATTCCAGCTACAATGTTTCATCTTTTCAGTACATATTGGGTGAAATATTAAAGACATGCCAAGGGAAACTCATGACTAATATGAAAATCTCTAAGATATGATTTGCTCATGACTATACTACTTTACAAAGCAATAGCGAGTAATTATAGTGTTATAATTATTGTGAGGAAAAACATGACAATTTTATAATGTTTCACGACACCAAAACGAAACAATAAATTCACATTGGCTAATACATGACCATTCCTCTAGTATAGTGTGTGACCAGCTTTATGAAACCAAACTTTCTAAGCACTTTTAGTACATTTAGGTTTACAGTTTTGGATAAATTGTCATGATTAATGTTTTTTGTACTTTTTGTGACCTGAATAATCACTATTATCAATTAATCGAATACCGGTAACCTTGACATCCCTAGTGTTGACTGATATAAAGCAGTATTGTTGTATTGTATTGAAGTAGACTGAAGTCAATCCTCAAACTCCTTCAGTTGTTTCTAATACAGAAAAGGTTTGTTAGTATGATTTCAATTTGTTGAAAAACAAAGCGCCCTAATTAGAAACTCATCTTTTGTGAGCAAAATGTTCCCATTTTCAATTAAATCTGTTGGTTTTCAAATAGCACAAAATTGGATCTTCTTTCTCTGCACAAAAAGAAGCACGTGTTAACTAACGTGACATAGGAGTCAACACAATTCAGTTTGTTTGGGCAGTAGTGGTGGTAAACCAGTTATTAAGTGATCAACAAAAATATTCAGAGAAGCATAACATCAAATCACTTTTTGAAATATACTGTTATCATTACCACATGAATTTCATCGATTAATACAGACAGACTTAAGTTAGCTAATGCCAAGGGAAAACAACAATTTATATATTTCAGAGCTGAAAAGATCACACTATAACATTGTATGGCATGAGGCTTCATTTAGAATAAGCAAATATGGGGCGACAGTAGCCATCTTGGTAGAAAGTTGGAGATTCCATCCCAGTTTTGACCATTACATTGTTTTGTTGTATCCTTGGGCAAAACACTTCACAAACACACCTTGCTTGATTATGCATGTGTTTAAATGACTGGTGTTGGTCAGAGAGGCCATTCAGTTCCCTGGCAGCAAATAATACAGAGTCACATTATGAGACCTGCATTATTATTGATAATATTGAGCCAATTTTCTTTTTAACTTCCAAATAACTTGCATACATCTTTCCATTTGAGACTGTATTTTCCTAAATCTTATAGGTAAGTACAATGGCTACCTTACATAACTGCCTGTATACATTTGCACCTGTATACAACATACGCTGACAAAACACACAAAACATTTGCCCCATGGTTAACCTCGCTACCTGGAGCTGTCTATGTCTTTGCCTGAAACAAAAGCAGAATGGGTAAAGCGTGACTGTCTCTGCCGATGGTCTCACTAAAGCAGCTCTTGTGTTCCCACTCGGAGCCCACGTCCCACACAGTAGCGCTCCTAGCACTCACATGTCCTCCGCCCACACACCCATTTCAGAGGCAGAGGTAGAACAGCCCAGCTCCCATTGTCAGTGCTGCCTTTTCTCTGACAGGTATTCACTGGGACTCGAATAGTGAAGATAAATGAATGTCGTTTTGAAGACACTCACAAACTAGTGGGGCTTCTAAAGGTCTGGTGTCAGGTTTTGACCAGAAAATACAGAAAGTACATATAAAGAATTGTGTTGATTTAAAGAAACCTTTGGAAAGCTGCGTTTTGTTTTGGGTTTTTTTTTTAACAATATTTATATATTTTTTTAATGTATCCGGTAATAGCTAATCTTATACACATTACTGGGATCACAATAAACTGCAATTTAAAAATCTATTTTGATACTGAAGAAAATACTTAAGATGCAATACAATTTTATTAGAATAAGTGTCAATACTAGTTTAAGTATTGAGTAGAAGCTTTTACGACAGCCCTAGGACCTATACCTTCCCATCAGCCTAGTTTACAGTCTAGATTTCTCATGTGAACATAAAGAAAAGCAAGTTTGTAGTTCCTAGTTGTTCTTTTTTACGTTTTAAAGTTTTCTGCCACACATGCATAACAACAAACCTGCCTCAGTTAGAATCCTGGCTCAACTTGCTGAATGCCTCTCCCAACTCATCACCCCATTCACTGTCAAAAAGGTAAACAATTCTGGCCATGATACAAAACTGTCACAAACCCTATATCACGTTGTGTATTCACCTTGTTTTCTGATTGGAGTTTTTAACTTGAAAGTCACCTCGGATCCTGGTCACACCGGGTGGAGGGCGAACAGCTGTCTAGTCACACCTGGAAGAAGACATGCATTTTAAACAGCAGCTCAATGTATTACATAAGCATCACAACGAAGGACGAATGGCGAAGGGAAACTTGATCCATACAAACTTTACACTCCATTTCAGTATGAACTCACAAAATCCATTATCACATTCCATTAGGTATGGCCCAATGAATCGTATACACTTTGCAACACCTGCTTTTTAATACATATTTCTTGTTTGCATACAAATCCATAAGCTATTCAGGCTATGGGATGTCATTTACATTTAGATAGAACACGTTAAGTTAGACTGAAAATAATACAGGTGCATTACAAAGCCTAAATGTAAAAGCATGCAGCACTGGTGATCATTTAAGCACAAATAATTCATTGTTTGTGCAAACATGAGGCATCATGGGATAATATGTCTAAATAAGTGCTAAATTTCACAAATGAATCTAAACTTTTTGCGGGGGAACAATAGTAACACTACTTTAGCAGTGAGCACAGTATTGCCTGGAGCTAAAAGGTAGCTGCAAAAAGACAAAACAAAAGCATTCCCAAAATATAAAGTTATGAAAGCATAAGATATGAGCTTGAAGCAAAGGCTTATACAAGTAAGGAGTCTAGAACATATAAAGGGCCATGAGCGCCGGGTGGAAGTCGCTGTTTATTAACTGAGCACAATTTACATTTAAAAAAAAATAATTAACCATTCTTAAATCATTTAATTTAGCATAATTATATATAAATTAGTTTACCACCCAAACATTATAGGTCAATGAATGAAGAAAGTTCTCTTCCGTGCCCATATTTCTCCTGTGCCTAAGTGGAGCAGAGTGCCTGTTTAGTGCGAAACACGCTGCTGTACATTCAGCCCGTTTTTAGATCAAGACCTGTGCTGTTTAACTGCTGCCAGTATCATCCTGGCCTTGCTCCCCCTAGAGGACGGCACGTCAATTGAGCACTGTCTGCGCAGAATGACAAGATAGGGGCCTATCTGTTGCCGGACTACCTGTGCAGTTACTCAAAAATAATGCACGGCTGTTAGCCTTAGAATTGAATTCCATGGTATAAAGAATAATAATGATTATTTGGGGATACAGCAATAGCTGCAGTAAAATAAAACAAATGCTGAGAGGTCATAAACTAAAGAAACATCACTGCTAACAACCGACATGATTGTTGCTATTTTTGCTGGTCCACTTAGCAACTAGCAACCAATGGGCAATTACCATTATGAGTGTATATAATGAAGCTATATTTAAACAGTCCAAACACATACAAAGTTCTATACTTGTTCCATTCCATTCAACGAATTACTAAAATGTAAAGGCACTAGAGAACTTTAGAAAAAGTGCAGAAAATGTCCATCAGAATCAGTGACGACTGAGATAAACCTGTTTGTAAAAACACCAGATCGTTATATAATCTGAACTAGACAAAAACAACAGATCCTATTGTCTTACACCTCCAGCCTGATTCACCATCACCATTCATGGGCAGTGATCAATGCTTTGCAAAATGTTTTAATCATGGGCATCTTAAAAATCAAAAGACACAAAAGAAGATAATTCAATACAATTTGTCCAAATCTCGCTTCTGACTTTTGGTTTTGACCACTAAATGATTTTTGTGACATTTCAAAATATGGAGTACAAATATCCCCAGCAGCTTCAAAAATGGAGCATTAAAAGAAAAACAGCTAAAGTAATAGCTGAAAGTGCACATGACTCGCTCTTTCTCTGTTGAACAAGTCAAATGCTCCCCACTCCTTCAGTGATAAAAGTACACTGTGTACGTTTCATTATTAGTGGGGAGCCTAATCATGACGGAGGCTGTGGCAGCTTTTCACCAGGTTCAAAGCTGAGTGACTCAGCCACAGTCTCTCAGTAAGTGGCTTACTTCTTTAAATGCTGAGAATAAAAGAGAAAAGTGGGAGTTATGCAAATGACAGATATAAAGAAAATGCCCATTAACCATGACTGTATTCAAAGTTCAGCAATTGTTTTATATTCTTTATTGACCAATAAGTTTGTTTCTACAATATTTTGAGATTTATGTACATGGTACAATTACTGTCCAAGGCCAACACCACCAACACATAACACTCGGAAGAGTAAAGATAGGTATAGATTATCCGAAATTGAATACGACAAAATACAAGGCTGCATACAGATGAGTTTAGGTGGCAATCATTAAGCTAGAAAACTAGCACAAAGAGAGAGTGAAAAGCACATTGTTAGACAGTACCACAATAACCTACATAATGATGTAACTTCAATTATGTGGACAAGACTTTCCAATAAAAATGCTAATGAAATGGCTTGAAGTAAAATGGCTCATAATTAACTAGAGCAAAACGTTTAAGCCAGGGCAGATGGAGCAGCGGTGACACTGGCAGTTCTGGTCCCAAAAACAGAAGTTACATTGACACTATTTATAATCTAAATTAGGCTAAACAGATGTAGGATGAAAGGCCTACATTGCACTTAGAACAGTTCAGCAACTGCTTGGTTTCTCTTTACGTCAGCACAACTTTTTAATATGTGCCGCTATGGGAAAAAAGAAAAAAATATAATTTTAGTATTGGTATATTAGTAGTTTGAGGCAACAGAAACATCTCAGTGGAGACAAGCACCAGGTCAAGTTACGTGCCAGATCTGAGGAGAAACAAGCTCACTCACAGAGAAGAGAATGCGTGTTTTAAGGTAATTCTTTCACAACAACAACGACAAACAAACAAACAAATAAATAAATGTAATATTACAAGTCAGATCTGTGGAGAGGCGAACACACTCAGAGAAATAATGAGACGAGAAATAATTAGATACATTTAATGCCATATTGTGGAATATTTCCCACAAACTAATCAAACCTCTATGAAGCTGTTAAGGAAGTATTAATGGAAAAAGCTCAAGTGTCAGCCATTTGCAATCATCAAAACTTGTGATTAGTTTAAAAGCCTCTGAACATGAAAAACACATTCATTCCTTTTTTCCTGTTGTAGGGACATATCTCAGGTCCACAGGTCATCTTTTATGTTATTAGAAGACACATTAGCTCTGACTTACAGGAGATGCCACTATACGCCTGCTACTGCCACCTGATCGGCTGCACAGTTATTTATCATCCACACGAGATGAGAGTGCTTTGTTCTATCTCTGGGGAGTGCACATCCAGGAGGCCCCTGTCAGCCCATATTTAAGGCACTCTTTGAGAAGTACAGCACAGATTTTTACTGACGACATCTTTTTCATGGTTCAGTGCAAGTAAAGCTGCTCGGGTATTAGCAAAGTGGTACAAAGCGTGTGAGGGACAAGTGTTCAGGCTGATCCTGTGAAAAAATGTATTAACAATTTATCTTTAACTTTTGAAAGTGGATTTATAAAGACAGAGAAGAGCCATATTGTTAAATAGGTTAGAATATAGTAAATAGCTGTAAGGATAAATCTGAAACACTAAATTGTTTGTTTACACTTCGGCAATTGTAAATAAATGGATATTGCACAACTGTTCTTATTTGTTTAAAGCAGACATATCATGCTAAACTAACTTGTATGAGTTTTTAACTATGTTGTCCCCATAGACTGTATGAAGAAGTGGACTAAGGGAGAGTAACGTAATCCATAGTGTTTGACTCTAGTCAAATGAAGCTCATCAAGGCCAGAGCAGTTACTGGGGCAAATTTGGAGCCGAGTTCCATATATGGAATTCTGATTGCAAGTATCATAGCAACTAAAGAGCCAATCCAGAGCGAGGCTGATGAACGTAACGCCCCTTCCCGCGCACACCACTGGTTTAGCACAGATGGGCACGGAGCGGACATTTAGCGACGCGGTCAATCGGACCTGTTGCTAGCGGGAGTGATTTCAGAGAAAGAAGATGCCTGATTCGTCTGTTATTAATGTTCATATCTTGATTTACGGACACAATAGGGAAATAAAAACACCAGGATCATGTAGAGTGGGTTAATATGAACGATTCTAAGACAAAAATGACGAGGCTCACTGCAGCACTTACAGAGAGAGGGGTGACATTTTTTTATGTAAAGTGAAATGGAGCCAAAGTCGATGGAGCCGGAAACGCGCCCATGATCACTTCCTATTTGGAACGTGGGGGCTAGCAGGTTAGCTATGTTCATTTATATATACAGTCTATGGTTGTCCCTCATCATCAACTTACTCAAAGTTGTATTTTTGATGTTTGAGTAAACCTCTATTGTCCTGTACTACTAAGAAAATTTCTGTTTTCATCTACCCTCTATCTCCGGCAACTTTCACTTTACTAACTGGCATTTACTCCCAAAAAATTTGAAAATTAAATGAAAAATCCACTGCTTGATAGGTAGAAATGCCACTATGAAGAGGTAGGGCCTATCAATTATGGAAGTCAGTGGTCCCTACTTACTACTAAGCCGTTTTAGACCAGTTTTGCGGTTTATAATGAACAAAATGTAAAAAAAAAAAAGTAAAATAGGCCTATATATATATATTGTTAGAACCCACACAATTAAACTAACACGAGCAGAAACATACCTTCCTTGGCAGACATAATGGAGTCGTGAAAGTGTTATTTAGTATAGTGTGATATAGATGCCTTTTAGAAGCTGCTTAAACAAAATGGACACACACATCAGTAATAATGGAATAAGCTGGTTCCTAACATTTCCATATGACCGGCAGTAAAATGTAAATTATAGTGTTATCAGACTCAAATGGTTTCAGTTTGACAATGTCATCCTTCTCCCCATTAGCCTCTCATCCATCATCCCTGCTCTTCACATTAACTTGCCCCTCGCCACCCTGCTACGGTGTCTCTCATGGGACAAAAATGTGATTGTGTCATTTCAAACTTGTGCTTTGTCTGAAAACCACAAAACTAAAATACAGACTGTGGAATTATACGAGAATGACCATGTAGCATTCATTGAACAACAAGGACTAAAAGGCAATAACTGTTAAAGTGAAAGGAAAAAATATTGAAATATAACATAGCAACAAAATAGGACTGGGGAATTAATCAAATTTCTCTGATCATTTGCAGATTGCAACTATTTGCTAAATGGTGTTTTTAAATGGTTTCCAGACAATCTTGACACAGTAAAAGTATGTTGTTTGGAAAAATATATTAATTTTGTGTAATTGGCACTAGAGGTTCATAAAAGTATTATTAAAAATAATAAATCATAAAATGAATTAGAAATAGCCAGATGGAATTA
>JACM01033821.1:0-12709 GCA_000787095.1 Periophthalmodon schlosseri
AGAGAGAGAGAGAGAGATAAAGATATATAGAGAGATATATAGATAGATATAGATATAGAGATATAAAGTGGTTCGATCAAAAACAACGGCACGTGTTGATGCATTCACTGACTTTACAAATAACTGAGTGGAGAAACACAGTTTCACATTTCAGAAATAGGATTTTGGTGAAGCAGATTGTGATATTACAGTGATATTTTGACAGTGAATAGTCTATAGCGTTCGTTACATTTTTATCCTGTATTATGTCGGTAAGACTCTTTTCTTTTCCTTTTCTTTAAAAATATTTTGGAACCTTTTTTTCATAACTTGTTCAAATAAATATATAAATACTAACCTTTGTTCTATCCATGAAAAAAGCATCTAGCCGCCAGTTCCAAAGTTACTGAGTTACTCCACATCATTTAGACAAAAATGAAGAGAACGTCTGACCTAAACAAAGACCTGCTGTTTTAATGCATCATTTTAAATCGTTCACATCAAATGATTTCCTGGCTCTGAGTCCAAGTGTAAATTGCAGGAAAGAGAAACAAAGTGGGCCCACTGACAGGCAGAATGGTTCTCACTGGTGGCACTGGTCTCATGAGGAACACTCTTCCTGCTGCTAAACGCTCAACCCATTTGGGTCTAATCCCTCTATATAAATCTGTTCAAGTCCTCCGGTGCAAACACAGTGGCACATTTCCAGCAGGATCATTTATGGAGATTAATCTGTAACTGTAGATTGGCCTTTTTAACACAAGGAGGTCAATCCTGTAGGGAACGGACACTGACTACAGCCACTGACATGTCATTTATCATAATTCTATACATTTATTTTAGAAATGACCTTTAGTGACATAAGAATGTGATAGACAAAAGGTCATCTGTTCTCCTGGGGATGGATCCAAAGTTACAGTTACTGGGAGTGTAGTCAGTGCTGTTTATTATTCAAGTAGTTGCATTTAACATTGGCCTGAGTCTTCACACCTTTAGGCTTGGAGACATTTAAACTGTGCCCACAACCACAGTCCACAGCTTATAATCATTTGGGCCAATTCAATAGCAGGCCTGAGGGCCAATAATAAATGGCTGGAAGAGCTGGATTTTCCACTGTATTTATAAAAGTAGCGCTCCTCTGGTGACACAGGCCTACCCCCTCCGCTCTCTTACACACATACAGAAGGGCCGCAGAGATTTGTCACTTTCAATAGGATTATTCTAAAATCAATACATTTTACGTGGAAAATACCTCTGGCCAAACCTGCGAACAATATTTTTCACCCTCTTAAAAAGTCGCCCAATTCCGCAGGAAAACCACATAACTGGCAACATTGATGGAGCGCCATGTCAATGAGAACAAAGTAACACGCCTCCTAGAGGCTGGGACAAGAGCTCGTGCCACGAGCCTGAGCACACATGAGGAAAATGAGCTTGTGAGATTTTTTTTCATGTGTTTACATCTAGACTGGACAAAAAGAGGTTAAGTGCTGGTGAAATACATTTCTTAAGAAGTCGTAGGTCCAAAAAGCAAAAGGTCAATGACAGTAAATAAAGTCAATCAAAAATGTTGAGGCCCAAATCGTGAACAGAACCACACAATATAATTATTATGAATAATGACTAAATCTTGTCTCGTCTTATTCTCGTGGACCTAATCGTGTGTCCCATCTCGTCTTGTGGGAATGGTGTCTCGTCCCACCCCTAAACTGCCTCATGAACTGTTTGGGCTGAGGTGACCTCAGGATAGATCAGGACTACTGATTTATACACGCTCACTAGGCTGAATGCTCTGAATATGCTTGGCCTAGCCCTCACTTTTGCCTCAGAGGAGAAAAACTCAAAGAAACATGTGAAATGCAATGTGAGACTGGCCTATTCGTTACATGTCCAACTATATACTGATACCAACACAAATCACTGTGCCACTAACTGCTAAAAATGATTAGAATAGAAATATGTAGATGATATTATTAGACATATCGTATAATTCAGTTGAAGGTTTGTTTCTGGCCTGTGAAACACACAGGAGACTCGTACTAGTCCTTCCCTAAAGGCAGTAACACGTACGGCCCCATGGCCATAAATCTGGAGACAAGCAAACCGATACGCTGAAAAGCTCCTTTTAGAACATACATATGCTGCTCTGCCTAAACAACAAGAGCACAGTGTGTGGTCATGTTTACGCGTTTGGTACAAACAGGAATCATGGGAGTTTTAGGAACAGTTAGTTGAATATTTTTTGTAGCCAGTGGCCATTTCTATGAGGTCAAGCTGATTAGATGAATTTTATAATAACTGCGCTATTAATTAACTGTAAGACATAGTTACTCCGTATCACTAAAGGCTTTATATTACCAAAGCATGTAGCGTGGAATCACAAACCCATGTGTCCCTGAGATTTAAACATGTAGCCTACACCTGTTTGATGTAATCTGACCCACTATTGTTTGACCCACCTCCTCTGGCATCATAAAGCAACTTACACTAAACCTACACCAGCTTTGGCCCAGTAAATAAACACAGGATGTGTGTATTGTCTGTCTATCCCTCATGGTCGTCCACACAGGATAATATTGTGAGATTATGAGCAGATAAATAAAAACATGCAGAACTCTAGGTTTCTAACCAACAGCACAAAGAATTCAGCACTAACTACTGTAATAAAAGCTTTGATATTACATTTCTATTTAATAAGGTGAACTACTAATGGAAGGATTATTGTGAGCTTAGTGGCCATAAACACCAAGTTAAACTGGTCTGATGAAGGTTCCAAGATCATGTTTCATAAACTTGGGATTCTATTTTACTTAAAAATAGCCTGTGAAATGAACACAAATTGTGTCAAATTATTGGAGAAATAGCTGAGAGAAGGCAGCGTGTGGCCGCTCATACCCTGTACGTGCCACATGACCCGAGTAACAGAACGTCGCCTTTGTACGACATGTACATTTACACTCATCTACAGTCACACACAAATAACTCTGGAGTCTGTCTTACCTGGCATAAAATCCAACCTCTGTAGAGCAGAGCTCCAGTGTGGATATGAGCCAGTGCTTTTGCCCTGTACATCACATGCTGCGTGCTGAGCCTCAGCTGTCAGTGCAGCCTAAAACAAGGGCAGGCTACTGCTGCCACAGGCCTGCTCCCCTCCTCAGACCTGGAACGAGGTGCACATTCACAGCATTCTATAGGTAAAGTGCCCTGGGTGTTAACTGAACTACGTCAGAGGACAGATTGTGAGAAGACAAGGGGAAACAATACTAAGTTGTCATCATATTGTGATCATACTGTCTCCCTGAAATATAAGGTTACTTAGCCATGCTCTACTGGACTTGTACTTATTGATACTTTGCAGCTGATGTCATCAACATTCCCTGGGGGTGTGATGCTAACTATAGGCACTGCTCTATCTGAGGCTTTGTTAGACTTTTTTGTTTTAACACGATTTGACCAGAATGAACTGACCTGGCTAGTTGGAACTACAACAGGTGAGATGATTTGTGCTGTTAAAAAAGTCTCTTACACATATAATTACAGTCACAAGCTAGCTAGCATTAGCCAACAGTTTTTCGGTTAGTCACTGTCACCTTTTTGTTGAAAATCAAAAACCTAGAACCATGAACACTTGAATAATCACAGGCTCCAGAAAACGTGCTGCTTAAATCCATTTTGTATTTTTCTTGAGTTTTCAAACAGTCATAAAACTTTTTTGCCAGTGTTTGCTAATGTGTGCATTGTGTCACCATGGTAACTGATGAACATTCCACCATACACATACACGCAGAACACCCCCATTGTGATGTCACTGCAAAGTATCCATTGGTATGGATGACAAAAATATAATATCTCAGGATTTTAGAGGCTTATCCTAATTGCACTTATCAGACACATCAGAAACACGCTAAAACAAGCCTGGAAATGCTTTGGTTGGGGTTCCAGTTTTGCAGAAGTGGGAAAAAAAAACAAAAAACGGCATGACCTGGCTGATAGAAGTATGTGTTATTGCATTATTATTGTGGGCGAGCGGTTCCTAAAATGAAGTCTGTCGTGGCTCAAATGTAAATGTAATTCAACTGTAATAATCAACAGATATAAACAGAATTACATCACTATTCTTCTAAATTCTAAATGTCTATTATTCTCCCTAATGTAATAATGTAATAGACAACAGATTTAAACAGAATAACATCACTATTCTTCTAAATTCTAAATGTCTATTATTCTCCCTAATGTAATAATGTAATAAACAACAGATATAAACAGAATAACATCACTATTCTTCTAAATATCTATTATTCTCCCTTCTGCTGTTTGCGTTGTTTGATTTAACGTTACAATTTTATTTGAACTAATTTATATTTTTTCATTCAGGGACATTTGATATTGTGTTAATGTCAATGTCAACGTGTATTTCTGTAGCACATTTACAACAACAGCAGCTGCCCAAACTGCTTCACGCGTAGGCCTGTCACCATAATTACTATATCGACTTATCGTTCAGTATATGAAAGTTGGAGCAATTTTTTTTTGGGTCAATATTTATAGTGTGTACTTTTTCTTTGCACTACTGGGATTTTTTTTGTTATTTTTTGGCTATATGATAAGATTTAAACCGTAAAAAAATGCATACATTAAATGGTAAACTGGTAATTAGAAAATGTTGGGATGTTTGCTTTAATATTGGAATGATAAATAAAATTGTATAAAAGGTAAATGTAGAGTTGTGCATTTAACAGAATCAAGATTCAGTCATTTCTAACTATCACTGATCAGCTTGGGCCTTTTTAAATCAAGACATCTACAGCCAGTATAAGTTTTAAGTATGTGGTTTGGAGCAAGGTTCAGATACAAGGAAGATTTATTTTTACATTTTTTGTGTGTTAAATGACAGTGATTAAAAGTATTTTTTTGTTTAAGTTCAAAAGCTTAATATTGATCATCTATCAGGGAAAAAGGGTATTTATTTTGTCATACTATGGTCCAGCCCTACATTCATGTGGTCTAGACACTGTCAGATTTACACGTGTTACTCTGACCTCTCTATTTGAAAATGAGGATTATGTAGCTATAAAGTTACCTATAAATGTTGGCGCGTGTAAAGTTTGGCCTACCACATGTGGGGACCAGGGCACAAAGATGTAAGGGTCAGTTATATTTATGTCTGACTCACCGCTGAGTCAGAAAATCAAATAGAACTAATTTGCCCAAACACAAATGAAGCCACGTCCTAAAAATAAACAGAAAACAAAACTGAATACTACACAGGGTATATAAAGTGCTGTATATACATTCTATAATAATAATAACTAGCACTAGCATCTGCTTAGCACTGATGGAAAGTAGTATTTTGATGAAAAACTTTTCATCTGATAATTACAATATCTATTTCTTATATCTGAACAAAGATATGAAAATACTCTCCATTCCCCAAACACAGTTGTATGTGTAATCATGTGTATGTGTACTTTATGAAGTTGTATGTGTACTTTATGAAGTTGTATGTGTACTTTATGAAGTATTATTTTAAGAAGTTGTATGTGTACCTGTGCGTATGTGTACTTTATGAAGAACAGTTCACATGGGAGTTTTGGAGACGCTGCAGGCCACAGCACACAGATTCATTTATAGCAGGTCCCAAAACCTCAGATCTGAGCTGATTTGAGGATTATGGCATGTGTATCACTCGTGCTTATCCCAGTTAAGTGTAAATCCCTTCAGTAAATCTATTCACAGCTACATATTCCACACACAATCTGTCTTGTTGTTGCAGACAATGAAGTATTAAGTCCTATTAAAGTTGTATTGTTCCAAGCAGCCACCAAATCTACTACTTTCAACAGGCCAGTTACGATGATTTCATTCTGTACAGGGAAACATTTAGGAGACTGCACGTGTCAGGTAAGCATAGGCCGCAGTCGTTCCCACACGTACGCAGAACTGAGCACATGTTTAAGATGGAGCGTAACAGGGACGAGATGGAAGTCAAGAGGCAGGAGACTGTGGGGCCTCGAGCTCAAATACAAAAGGTGTAAGAAGAAGAATCAAAGCCGCCGTCTTAGATCCTGACTGAAACATATAAATAACGTATCGTGCCTTGAAGGTGGACAGTTCAGGCCCAGAATGCGATGGTCCTTTGTAAACATTTTTGGGACTGACGACAGTGACACGATGATGAGACGTTATGTAGCTGTGACTGTGCTAACGCTACAATAGACACAGCAAAGGCCTATTAACACCTTTTATATGGCCCCTGTGAATAAAGTGGAAATCCTGTGGGATTGTCACGCAGAGCTGTGAGGAGAGGCCTGAGGTGTCTGAGGCAGGCCGAGCGGCTACTTAAACCAGTCCCTCCACGTCGTTTGCACAACCAGGAAAATAAGACATGAATGTTAAAGCCAAATATTTAAAAGTATAGAATTTTATTTTATATAGAATATTTTATCATTTCATTTAATCATTTAGAATTGTAACAACATTTTTAAATCTTTACGGATTCCAAGATACACACGTCAGTGAGGTGAGCACTTCTAACAAGACCATACTCTAGTACAGTCTAAGTATTTGAAATGGATATAAATATGTTTAATTATTGGTACTTCCTATACTGTAAATATAAAATACATGTATTTTCTGTGTTATTACTATTTACACAAAGTACAGCTAAATGTTATTTTACATGAGAGGACAGGACATTGTAAAGTTGCAAGGTTGTCTAAAGCCGCGTCGTATAAGGAACGGCGTAGAGACAGTCCATGAAAGGTCAAAGTAAAAAAAAATATTTTATTTACCAGAAATACATACAACAACTTCGTATGTATTTATTTAGAGCTACAGGTTTCTGATGCAAACTCTGCCATAATGCTGCATATTATTTTTACATTATTAAAGCGCCTTCTACTTATGCATTCATATAACTTATCTTTTCCTTTAAGAAAGTAACAATTCCTTTGAATACTTATCTTAAAAAGAAGAAGAAAAAACATATCTTAGACTTAACAGCACCAACTCTTCCCATCAGTTTGAATGAACTGACTCCAAACGGAGCGGCCTATGCACTTAACCTCATAACTCATTTCATGTAAATCTGCCCAAACTAATGTGTTTTCCATGAAGCCCGAGCGGCACAGCTCCTTGTGAGTCCTTTTCAGGTTTTTTGGGGGAAACTGATTCAGTCGTACCTTGTTATATGCTCTCCAGACGCGTCCATGGGGAATCCCACACTTTGTCCTTTCCCCAGCATTTCAGTGTGTCCTCGGGTCCTCTCAGCTCCAGCTCCACATTACAGTCCCAGCACCACCTGCAGCCTCCACAGCCCTGTCCTGTCCAAACTCTCACTTAAAATAACTGCTGCGCTCCAAAGACAGCAAATCCTGATGAGGCAACTTTCACCAGCCTCCTCTCTTGTTCTGGTCTCACGGCAATGACCAGATGACAGGGCGGTCTGCGGGGGGCAGCGGCTGCAGAGCACGAGGAGGGGCTCAGCCGCTTTCCTGTCCTGATCCACAGCACCAACAACAGACAATGTGTAAGAAACTTCTCCTCTTTAAGTTTACATGCACGTGGCTCTTCTACCTTAAAGTTTGGCCAACGTCAGGAGGATAACTTAAGTAAAGTCCTTTCAGGAGCGGGCAGGAGAGCGAGTGAGGGTATAGTCGGGAGAACACTGGAGGGGGACTCAGGGGACGGGAGGGGGGGAGACCAGAGACCAGCTGGGACTCCCTGCCTGGGAGAGCTCCACACAGCACAACAACAAGAGAAAAGAAAGACCCGGCAGCCACTGCTGATTATCACCTCCACTCTCACACACAAACGCATATCCGCTTGTACACACAGCCCTACATAGTCTGGCCAGGAGAGGCACTGGCACTGCACTTCTGGGAATGCCATCAGTCACTCAGTTGCTGTTGGGATCAATTTAGCTGCTGAATCACTGGAGAGTCTGGCTCCAGTGCTGGGACCGTGTCAGATTATTCACATTTTGTAATGGTCCAGAGGGCTGAGGTTTCACATCTGTACAACAGGTAGGACATGCTCACCCATAAGTCAACTTTAGGAAAACACAAGTGCAGAGAGGAAGCAGAGCAACCACAAGAGGTGCCACAGCCACAACAATGAAATACAAAAGGGATAGGACCTTTTACCAAAGCAAGTAAATGATCAAATTATATTTAAAAATTCTATGCACAAATGCTATTCAGAAGATCTTCAAAAAAGAAACCTATGTGATATAAAGACTCACTTAATGCCTAACGGCTAACTGCTCACCCGTTTTCTAAAGAATGAGTTGTATCTGACATGTGCACACCCCAGCCCGGGGCCCTAGCACATACAAGTCATGTGACAAATAACAATCCTACTATTTATTTATGGCTCTCCGAGAAAGCAGATCCCGCTGTAGCATGAAGTGGTTTCTAAGAATACCTACCCGAAGTTCAGTCAATTACAATAAAATAATGTTGTCACCGTGACAACCATATACTAACATTGAATATATTTATATCAATAATAACAATATTATGCATGGAGCCGCAGTATGATGGTTTGCAGTGTTCCTGTAGGACTTAGTTGAAAGTGTGTGGGATTTGGAATCTACACATTGTATCACAGCACATGTAACTGTCAGAGAAATGAATGGTCACTTCACAGGCTGGAGACGACGTCCGGCTTGTGCTAATCTTAACACTGAATGTCCACTGGTCCAACTTATAATGAGAAACAAACAAAGTCAAGTCAAGTCATTTGAGTCATGTGGTCAGTTTTCCATAAAATGTTTTCATTGTGGTGGAGGATGCCTTTGCGAGGTGAGCATTCCCATGAAGAGGGGAATGTTTATTTTGTAAAGGATTTAAGCTGGCATGTGTGAAGTCATTAGACTCGCTTAGAGTGTTAATTAAGCCCCTTTAATAGTCTACCTTTAGCCTCATTATAAAGGACCTCTGTGAGAGCGGAGCAGGGCGCAGAATGTGAAAATCCAAAGCTCACGGAGCCATTTGTGAACACATGTGCTCCACTCAATGAAGGTCAAATGTGGCTATGGACGTTGCATGAGAAATGGATATCCATTACACTGTGTGGGCAAACAAGCAACAAGTCAGCTCAAAAAAAAAAAAATACCATGACGGCCCCAAACAAAAGACATTGTGAATAATGTGTCAGATGTGGCATGACAGTCCTGAAGTCCACCAACAATAAACGTGGAAGTACAGACTCAGAATAGACTGTGTCGCCCTGTTGCTAACCCAGACTTCAGAGAAGTTATGACCAGCACTACCATTTGGCCCAGGATCTAGACAACATGTGACCTCATAAAACTGGCTTAAAGGGAGCAGAGCATGAGGAATCACTAACAGCCCTCAAATTCCTTTGTTCACAGCAGTTGCATATTTTATTGTTGGACTAAACATAAAGGGTGATGTACAGCCACAGCCACGGACCCCAATAACGGAAGAAAGCAAAACTGAGTATTGTTTAACAGTGTGCAGGCCAGTGTGCATTAAATATGACATTACATAAGTCGTTTTTTGTTACTTTGTTTCTGGTTTTGTGACCTGAGAAATCCACTGGGCACAGCAGACGAAGGGCGAGTGACTTAACTGTGATCGGCTCGGGCCCCGGGTCTTCCCTGGGTCCTCCCCGGGTCTTCTCTGGGTCCTCCCCGGGTCTTCCTCGGGGCTTCCTCGGGTCTTCCTGGGTCTTCCTCGAGGCAGAGGAGGGGGTCTACGGGCCTCCTGCAGCGGCTCCACAGCTCATCATGGGACACCATCACGGGTCATTCTCTGCCTGTCACACAGTTTGATCCATTTGAATAAGAACTCTTTTTTAGTGCAGTAAGTGTTGACATACAGAAGAATATTAGACACTGAGGCATGGCAACGAGTCTACAGGTTTCAGCCACATTATTGATCTATAAATCAAACATACCATGAGGAAATAGGCCTACAGACTGGAAGTATCAACTTTAGGCTCAATAGTTTACCAAACCTTGTCCAGACCTTGACCAATGCAAAAGCAATCTGCTCCTTCTACTGCTGTCTATCAATTTGTTGCCATCATGTGGATTAATGTTTAGACCCTTTCCTACTCCTTACAATAGCATAGACAATATGACATTTATCTGTCAGAAAAGAGCACTGAAGTCTGACTGGCAACACAGGTCCTAATTATTTTTTTAGTCCTAAAAGTTTGAGTTAAAGGGTTGGGGCTGCCTAATGCAGTTTAAGCTTGTGTGAAATGTGTCCAGCAGGAGACACTAAAGTGCAGAGACAGTAAGTCAGCTGGCATGACCTGGTCCCATTAATACCACCTGTTAGACAACAAATTAAGCTGTTGGACGTAACTCCTGGACAGTGTTATTGCCTTTGTTACGAGAAGAAGCTTGATGATGGGGGCCGGTATTATCTGTTCTGTAACCTGCAGACCCCAACCACAGGACAGAGGCCGGCACATGGTTGGAAAGATGTGGTGTTTGTTGTGTGAGAATGGAGAAGAAAGCATGTCAGAGCAGACATGTGACAGGGAGAGCTCGTGTTCACAGAAACAAAGGAGACAAGAGGGCTGAATGTTAAATACGCACAAGACACCAGTGTTTAATGTTCTGTGATTTGAGCTTCTTTGAAATGAAACGAGATGAAGAAATCATCTTAGGGGGATTAGGTCAGAAGAAGTAGGAAAATGAGTCTGAGGCCTACTTGAATTGGGAGTGGGATATGGGAATTGAACCCATGAGCCAAAGTCATTACTGTGAAGCAATTGGAGCATCAAATTGAAATGCAAAATTATTCTTGTTGGGGTTTGCAAATATCAGAGCAGATTGGCACAGTGTAGGTCTTGTACCCCAGAGATCTGTCAGCTGACGTGGCATCTGATATGGTGCAGGGCTGTTAACGTCTCACAGCCAGGACCTTAGAGAGTCCTGGCTCTCAACAGAGCTGAGCTCCAAGCAGCGGTGGAAAGTAACAAATTACTAAAGTACTGTACACTTAAGTATATTTTTGTTGATATCTGTACTTTACTACATTTTAATTTGATACTTTTGAGAGAGAATGTACGTTGCACTCTACTACATTTTTTAAATATCCTGAAATGTAGAAAATACTTTTCTTTATGGAAAAGGGGGGTTATTTTTTAATACATATGGGTTTCTAGTTCCAGCTTTGAACAAACAAGAGTCAAAATTTGGGCAATAAGACTCTTTAATAGCCTACTAAAATCTATGTGAAATACATATTTTTACTAAAAATATAAATATATATAAAATACATTTTAAGTACTTTTCAGTACTTCAATGGGCTACTAAACTTTATTTTACTTAAGTAACTTTTTTTCTCCAGTATCTGTACTTTTATCTAAGTAACATAATTGAGTACTTGTTCTACCACTGGCTCTGAGTGTCCCCTGCTCCTACACAGGGCTGGACTTTTCCTATGATGCCACTTTTCAAATCAGTCAGTGACGTGACACACATTAGGCCAAATCTATAAATGAATGACGTCCTTGTTATCAGCATATCTGAATTGCCCCAGTATTCACACACGGGACATGGTAAGAGCAGGAGGCAGACGGGGAAGAGCCTTTAGAAGAGTAAAACCAAATACAGGGTGTACACTTGTCATTGTTGTGTTGTCAGTATTACCCCCCTCCGCTCTGTGTTCCTGACACTCCTGAATTATCCACTCAAAATCTGTGGGCCCATATTTTAAATGTATAGCCCTATAGCCATTTTTTTTTACCAGTAAGAAAAAGGCACAACAAACCATGAATGTTCAGAAATAATGAGGCTAATTATAGGAGGGCCATGGACCATGGTTTAATGACAGCCCTTCAGGAGGTCATGACCTTTTGAAGGCCCTGCTCATGGATCTATTAAAATAAATGGATCTATTAAAATATCTGTTAAAATAAATAATGGGCCCTGCTCCACTGACACCCTGAACAACCATGGAAGTATAATAAGATCTTATGGAGCTCAACAGGGACAGCCTGCTCAGGCTCCGGAAGTAACTTTTCCATTCATTTTCCCCATAGAGTTTTTGAAACATTTAAACAGGGTTCAGAGGCATCGCGGAGGCTAATCAGCTCCGTGCTAAACAAAGTCCAGTTGTTGTTTTAAGTCCAAAAAGGCCGCTTAAAATGCAAGATTCTGAGAAACATTTTAATAACTTCGCGGTTTCAGAAAAAATATTTTAAATAAAATTATAGGTTTTGTGGTCATTAGTTACCTCAAAGCTGATTATCCCGGAAGCTTCCGTACATTTAATATCTTTTTTTTTTCTGGAAAGTCAATGAGAAAAATGAATGGGAAATTTAGTTCCGTAGTATAGTATATATAGTATATATTTATATAGTTTAATATGCATATGACACGTTCGACTATTCATTTCCCTAAAACATAACACGATTACATTTTAGATTTTACTAAAAAATTTGAATAGTTTTTATCTAAGTTTCACTTCCTGGTTGGACCCGGGCAGCAGATATGCGCAGATACGACAAATCTTATTATCAAGCAACAATAATATTAACGAGGGCCAAAATGTTTAAACTCCCAGATAAATGCCTTCCTCGTAAATTGTAAATGTGCATTTTTTGATGGAATTTTCTGTGTTGGTGGAGGTGTCCTGTTTTACAACTCAGCGCTATCCTGTATTTTTGCATATTTCTTTCAAACTTTTCTTCACAAACTGCTACTTGACTTATGTAAAACTTTTCTAAATATTTACCACAGGCA
>JACM01058945.1:0-19207 GCA_000787095.1 Periophthalmodon schlosseri
AATGTGATATTATTAATCTCAAAGATGATTTTCAGCCCATAATAGAGTTCAGGAAGAAAACAACTGTTAACATTTTTGCCTTGTTTCTGGCAGTAGTGCAAAACTTAGAGATATATTAGTCAAAACAAGGTCATAAAGTAAACGAAAGAGCGGTGGAGCAACCCAAAAAAAACTGCTGTGTCACTATGAGCAAATACAGTATTGAGATTAGCGATTCATTCATATTTTTATTTTTTTCAATTTTGTACAATTGCTGCAAACAGTTTGAATTGGTCTGATTTTGTCACAAAGTTCTGCTGTTGCAATAACGTGTGGGAGAAATAACATTTACTCATTTACAAGAATAAAGTCATGTACCGTGGCTTTGAGTTTTTCGAAATCAAAGCATAGGTGCTGTAACAAGCAATCTACAGGACAGCTGGTGGCAACATTTTGGCAGGATAGTCACCTACATCAATTGAGTGAAAGGCAGGGGTTGTCTGGACAGCCAATCCAATACCGCTGTAAATTGGCCTGGTCCCCACAGATTCAAGTTAGATTTTCCAAAGGGCAAGATGCTACAGACATATAATTAACACTGAAGGCAACTGGATGGACAACTGATCAGAGTGAACAGCAAAGCAAAGAGATGGTGAGATTCAGCTGAACCGTGAATTCTCCTAAAATGAGTGTAGTATTCATTCATAATTTATGTAATTCAATTCCTCTATACAGAACACCTGTGATTGTGTGTCTGCCACTACAATAGACCCTAGGAAAAATGAGCGACCTCCACTGTAGAAATAATTTATTACGTAATTTGAAGTCCTACAGTTTGGGTGTAAATTGTATAGTAGCTGAATATTTTTAATTTTTCAGCTAAAACCATTAATTTGTTTCTTAAAGGGGCCCTATGTCAATTTTGTGGTGGAGGGTCTGCCACCTGCTTGTGTCCACAATCTGTTTTACAATATGGCAATGAACTCAGGTATCTCCATGGAAACAAGCAGGGGCCACTAAGTTTTTTTGAGCAATAAAAACCTGCAAGTGAATAAACTCAAGATAGACAAGCCATACTGTACAACATTCAAAGCAATAACAAAAGCAATAGCATCTCCATGGAGCCATGCATGTCGAATCCCCCAGCAGAAAAGTTACATAGTGCATCTTTAACTTACTTTGTTGTTGTTGAATGTGGTACTGTGGTCCACCCGCAAACTTAACCTAAACATTTTGACAAAAGAGCCTTAAAAGCATTATGTCTGACTAATGTAATTGTAACCCAAAGTAAATCTCCTTAAAGCATTAAAAACCCATTTTCACCAGTGCGGCTCAGGCTAATGTTCTCGCTCCCTGAATGACCTCGCTCTTCTTTGGGATAAAACCCGGTCGTGGTTCTGTTCCGGCCTCTAGAACAAATACAGGAACACACTGCGCCCCGTGGCCCTGGCTCTAGTGGGACAGGTGAACAGAATACCAAAGTAGCGCCTCCTGCCATCCCGGGTCTGATCTGCATTCTGCCGCTACCTGCCACTTAGCTCTTTGCTCTCCCTGCGGCAAGCTGGTTATCGCCGTGTCCCCTCGTCTCCAAGTGCCCCTCCCCTCTGCAAAATCACCTCACTCTCTCTCAGGCCACATCAGCAAAGTCATTCCAGCATGTTCCATACATTCAGAAATCTGTTCACTTTCCAGGATGGGCATCAGGTTTGTTACATAGTTTTAGATGATTTTAAAGTCTCAGAGTTCATTTGAAGGATATCAAAACACTTATTTTTTCCCACATTAATGCGATAGTTTTACAGAGCCTTTCAACACACTCAAAGCACTTTACATTGCATTATTTATTCACTCCATTCTCATAGTAAGATACTTCTGTACCTGCCTCAGCTGCCCATGGGGTAGACTGTCGTAAACAAGGCCACCAATCTGCGCCACTATGAGCAAGGTGGGTCCTTTAGCAAGTGTTTTGCCAAAGGACACAACAACAGAAGGCACTGGTCCGAGCAGGAATTGGTTCTTCAAGATGGAGGACAAATGCGCAAACATTTCTTATGACCTATTTGAGTGTTTCATATGATTATAACACAGACATTTATGGAACAACATATGGAGAGGTTAGCGATATCAAAATATGAAATCATGATATTTCATGAATCAGATTTGATATAGCGTACTGTATTATTTGTTATCGTTCCTTGCAACACTGTCATCATTCTGCTAAGTGCATTGTCCATATAACTGATTTATACCCACCAACGAAGCCTTAAATCTCCTACGTCAATATGAAAAACTATATTTCTCTTTGTTGGGCTCATATAGCGTCCGAGCCAAAACCATTCGTTCCAAATTGAATCAGTCTGAATGCACTTTGGAATGATTTAGAAGTATTGCCGCATAGTGCACTGGGTAAGTATGGGGCCAGATTGACAGGGAGTAAACTACGTATTTCTACTGTTGCTATATGACAACAGTGGAGGGAGGAGGAGCTATTTAATCAAAAAGGTGTCACATTAATTCAGACAAATCCACACAATCTAGTTTTCTAATAAAGCTGTCATATTTGCATGGGCCATCACTGTAGATTAATTCACACCACAACCTTCTGATATATAGACGCATAATAAGATCCAATATGGCCAACGGCACGTGTATGTGTGTGTGTGTGTGTGTGTTTGTGTGTGTGTGTATGTGGATTTGTAACATTGTGGGGACTTAAATCTGTACACACATCATATCCTTATGGGGACAAAAATCAGGTCCCCATAACGTAACGTAAATCCATTATTATTAGATCAACAATGTGATTTAAATTTCAGATATGGTTTAAAACAGGTTAAAATTAGGCATAATTAAGTAGTAACTATGGTTAAGGTTAGGACCAGTCTCCAGAAAATAAATGGAAGTCAATGTAATGTCCCCAAGAAGCATAGAAAACCAACATGTGTGTGTGTATGTGTGCATAAAACGTAGAATTGTAATAGAACATATTGCTTGCTGTTGTACGATTATTGTGCATGTTAAGAGGGGAGATCTTGGACTGAAAGCCTTGCATCGCTGCCTCCCTGTTCCATTGCAGTTCTTATCTCGTTGGCATTCATTTGAAAGCGAGCAGAACTACAAGGGGGGTTGCTAATCCACTTGACATTGTCTCTTCATCGGCTGTGTGTAATTTCGAGTGGTTTGATCTGTGTGGTATCTGCTAAAATTGACCTTTTCATATTGGATATTTGCGATAAGAAAAATGCATAGCAAGCCTGCAGCTACAAGTGCAAAAGCCGTCTCTTATAGACTTCTTCAAGGCCCTGTACGCATTTTTTTCCATGTATCTGAGCAAAATTTGTCTTTGCCTTGCCCAGCACAGATATATTGTATAAGCAGCTCTTGAGGTCAAAATGTCTGCTGCGTACTGTCCGCATCTAATTATAAAGCATTTTATTGTCCAAATTGCCTCTGAAAGTTGTGAAAAGTACTTATAAAGTCATCCCTGTGAGTAATTAGGATGCTCTGAATGCATAAAGTAAGTGAGGAATAACTTTGGACCACTGCAAACAGTTTAAAATGAACTAGTTCCTATTTTCGTGTTTTTAAGACAATAAAAATCACGTACAGCTCCTTTAAAATACATTCTACTTCAAGCAAAACAGTGGAGTCTTGTCATTCAGGTTGAAGCAGATATGAAAAAGGTTCATGGTTCTAGATTTAAGATTCAAATAAACTATCCTGCTTTTAGCAGGGGCCTGCGCTTAGCAACGCTATCAATCAAACCTGTTGGTAACGTTAGTGGGACAGAAGGCAGTTGATTTGTCTCTTATTAATGCTCATATCTTGATTTACAGACACAATAGCGAAATAAAAATACCAGGATCATGTAGGGCGAGTTAATACGAACATTTTAAGACCAAAATGATGGAGCTGGAAGCACAGCCCATGATCACTTCCTAATTGGAACATGGCGGCTAGCAGGTTAAGTATGTCCATTTATATATACAGTCTATGGGTCCAACGGTCCAATTCTGAGATGAATGGATAAATTTGGTTGCTAATGCTGTTTAAATGTAGGCCAAAAGATATTTAGGTATAAGTAATGTAGAAACATAGTTTATCAGTTTAGATGTCCTCAGAATATGTGGTTTACTATCAAGTTCACTTTTTATTTTGTAATTTGAAGTTGTTGCAGAACTGGGCAAACTTTGACTGTCTAGGGATGTCTCAGTGCCACTTTCCTCGCACCACTCTGGGTTTAAGTGTTTATTATTTATGAACATGAGCTGGCTCCGAAACATGTTGACTTTTCATCAGATTCCTCAGTGACGAAGGTTTTGTGCCTCTTGATACACAGACAGAAATCCATTAGCAATTTAATTTTGTGATCATTAACAAATTATACAAAACAAAGAAGAAAAAAGGGCATGAACACGAGTAGGTCTAATCAATGGAATCAGAGTGGATTAGGTACATTCAGTTTTAAAATAGCCAAATCAATTTATCATAAAAAAACAAGCTTAATCATTTAAAGGGGGTATAATGCAAAATAGATTTTTTTTGTTTTCTACCATGTTATAACATTGTCCTCTCAAAAACATGTCTGAAGAGGTTTTAGATGTTATCCATGCATGTTTGAGTAATTTAACAATCTCTCCCGGGCCCTATTCGAACCCTCCTTATGGTTACCTATAAGATTCTGTCCAATGCTCAGCCCACAAGCCTACATCACCCATGCTCCCATAATATAATTCTCCATAAATATACAAAAATATGATACAGAACTGTACACAACAACTTGACAAACCTGCTGCGATGTGCCGTAGTTTCATTAGTGAGATGCATGCTGATTGTGTTGTGATAGAGCTCTGAAGGGGGAGAGAATTTAGTTTTATGCTCACACCTCAACTCAAACACCATAATGTTTATTTTTTTTATCCTGCACTTGGGGTCAAAGCTCAAATTACTTTTAGCCTGCTCTATTGTCTGTGCATAGTGGCAAGAATCCATTGTACCCATGGTAACAGAGGGTAACAGGTGAGGTCCAGCCACACTCCTGCAGAAGAATAATAACTTCAAACACAGCACCTTTCCCATTCCTATAAAAGTCAGAGGCGGTTCTCAGTTACATTTACTCGAGTACATTGAGTAACTTTAAGGTTCCTTTACTCTTACTTTACTAATATATTTTACAGTGTAACAGTACTCTTATTGAAAAAAAGTTTTGTTTTCTCTTCCCACCGTGAGTTAGTCTATAAGTGACAAAAGCTTTATGTTGACTATATTAAATTATATGAACATATATGTTTTTTGCAGTTTCTAGTTTTAGTTTTGATTTCATACTTTGTCTTTGAAATTACATTAACTTCAAAGTAGAAACAAGATATTACATTCAGAAAGCTGCTTCAACAACTACTCTTGAACAAATTCTTGGACCATTACTTCTTCTTACTTTTTGACTACTTTACCCTCCTCTGTTTACCTCAAAAGACCCAATACTACCTGCACGATCTCACAATCCAATCACTAACAGGCCTATTGATGCATATAGGTTATAGTTGCCCCCCAAAACAACTGAACAACTACCTTTCCATTTCAATTATGTTTTTGTCAACTTACAACAATATAAAAGTTTCCTTACATACACACGCACGTCTCAAATGTGGGATGTCGTGGGAGTGGAGTGCCGCTTACAAATCTGTCCCCGGTTCAGTGCCTTTTTCCATTTTGTGTTGTGTTGGTGCTCTTTTTGTTCTTCTGTCATACAACTCACTGCCTCCCAGAAGGAACAGCGGGCTAAACATTTGTCTTTTTCCTCTTTGTATTGTCGCTGAGGTGCTGCCAAAAAGACTGGCAGCATTGTTTGCATCAATGAAAGTCACATACATAATAAGCACACCTGTTACGCTATTTGCCAAGGCTCCTTAGCAGTTTGTCTATTACTGCGGTGGATATAGGGAAGTGCGCAGTTGGGGATTCAGGCAGTAATCCTTCTATCTCTAAACAATATAATTTAAACAGGATGAGGAGGTCTGCTGACTCTGATTGCAGTTCAGAATAAATGGAAGCAATTGTCAATTTGTTATTTACAAGTTTGTGGTAAATAAGCAGTGCACTGTGAGTATATGACAGAAGAATACATATTTAAACTTTTCTATTTCGCAGATACTTTGTGTTCAGTGTGGAGAGAGTTGTCCTCCTGGTCTGTAGATTTTGTTCAGCTTCCCTTCATTGCTCTCATTGTGCTCTCCCTGTATAAATAAACATACATTTAAAGGAAAAAAAATCATCAGTGCATCAATGCATAAGAAATACAAATTCTCTTGCGAATAAATGTGAGATTAAGTGGTTAAATACATCGAGACTACTAATTGCTACTCACCCATCACCCTAATAAGTGCAGGTAGAATCAAAAACTAAGACAGAAAAAGGGTGGTCCTGACCAAGCCAAGCTCAACACCTGGACTTGGATCCCACAGCCCACTACTCTTGAAAAGTTACCCCAGAGGCATCAAAGCGTGGGCCAAATGCAGAGAATGAGTATAACTTAATTCAATGCAACCCTTAATGTTAACACTATTTATCCAACACAAGCCAACTTGGCAAATAAAAGAGTCAGCCTGATGAAATAAAAAACATAAGCTGAATGGTAAAAGGGTCATATGTATAAAACACACAAAACACAAATCCACAATCCCATGGATGTCTTGCCCAAGGACACATCAACAGTATGCACCTTTAGGATCTGGGCTCGAATCGACAGCCAGTGGGTCAGACCACTCTATCAGCTTTCCTACTGCCAGGATTTGGATTCAAACTGCTGACCTTTGGATTGGTGGACGAACACTATAGTTCAAATAAAGATGCATAAAATGTGGTATTAGATGTCTGAATGTTAGAATTACAAAGCCACTATACAATGAATACAATTATGATCCTACATCCAAGACTGTATTACATATACACAGCCTTCCCCATAATCCTCCTAGTGAAATTAGACTTGTAGAATACAGTAGATTAGAACCATGTGGAGATCAAACACATGTTATTTTCTCATATGCATTTGGCTACAAGTCCCAGTGGTGTTGTGGAGGGAGGCGGGCTTCAGCATCATCACATTATCAGCAGCTCTACACTGGCACACATGCAGCTGCTGTCTGGACTCAAACTGAGCGGATTTCTACTACGACAAAGACCAGCGCTGGAGTATACCGCACAATGATGAGTGAAAGGATCCAACTCTGCAGCTGTGGATTAGGGCGACATACAATGACGCAGGGAATTAAGTAAAAAACAAGAAAATTGCGGGAATGTGGTTATGTGGCACAAGCTGTTGGATTTCTGAAAGAGACGAACTGATCCAACCTGGATGAACTTGAAAGATAATGCCAGGGGGAGAAAGTTACAAAATTGAAAGTCAAGCCAAGGTTTTAGGATCACTCCCAAGGAATGCATCAGGCCATCACAACTGCCAAAAAGGCTTTAAACAACTAGAATCACAATATACTCGGTGAATAGCAAACCAGATTGTTCAGATACTGCCATACAATTTCATGTTCAAGTTTATTTTTACATTGGCTGAAATCGTTAAGGTTCTTGACTACCTTAAGATGATGAAACACTTAAGATGATCTTAAGTGTTTATTCATTTAATTAGCTGAATGGGCAAATAGTGTAAATAAAAATGTATTGCAAAAAATATGTTGTATAGGACGACAGTAGTTCAGTTGGTAGAGTGTTTGTCCACTGATCCGAAGGTTGGCAGTTCGAATCCCGCTCTCGACATAAACATCATTGGTTGAGTGGTCAGATCCACTGACCCACAGGTTGGCGGTGCGATTCCATCTCCCACACATGAATGCTGTCATTGTGTCCTTGGGCGAGACACTTAACCCACCTCTCCCCCAGTGTCTGCGTACACTGGTGTATGAATGTGTGTGTAAATGGGTGAGTGTTTCCTTGATGTAAAGTGCTTTCAGTGCCTTGAAGGTGGAAAAATGCTATATAAAAATGTGGCCACTTACTATTTACCATAATTAGAATAATCAGATAAGCCATTAACATGCACAAAGTAAATCTGATGGTCAAACACACCTGGTGGCACCTGCCGCATGATCAATGGATTTAAGTTATTTGGAAGAGAAAGTACAATGAATTTTAAAATTACTTCTTCAATCTTCAACATTTTCTCTTTCATTTTTGTCTTTGCCACATTAGGTTGCCCTTTTTTGCATAATTTGTCTTGTCAAAACTTACACAGATGTGAACAATCAGAAAGAAATCAGATTTCCCACATCATTTGTTACTGTTTATATTACATTTCAATAATCTGATAACTCCAGAAATCAGAAAATCAGATTTCTGGTGTGCATGTGAACGTAGCCACTTATTCATATAAGAGTGTGCCCAAATCCTTAACGTGTGACTGCATAAACCCACATGTGTTCCTCAGCTTGTGACTTGTATTAGATTTATCATTACACTCTTGACTTTAACTTTAGATTTGTTATTAATAGGCTGCGCATGTTTGACAAGATCAGTTGAAACTGAAAAGGCAGTGAAGATTTGAAAGAAAACATATGCCACTGCTTGCACTGAAGTTATAATGATTTCACCTGTTCAGTTTGTCAAGACACATTATACCTGTCACTTAAGTCTAAATACAACTCCATGTGGAAGTCATAAAGTTACAGTAGCAGCATTACAGCAAATTGGGGCTTTGTTTACCAGCCCAAACCCAATGATAGTATCTGAACAGTGTATGCGATTGCATTAGGTAAGAGCATCAATGGAAACATGTGCCAGGATCCACTGTTGGCTCAGAGCTCAAAGTTGCTGATGTAGACAGTGCAGACTTGGCATGGACTTGAACTTGGGCAAAAAGCCAAAATGTACTTAAAACTTGTGCTACAAGGCTTCTCCATCCATCCGATACCTGATTACTATCATCTAAGACCATGAGACTACAAGTAGAAAGAAGAGTAACTGTGATTTATGCACTGTTTCTGCTTTTTTGGTGTATACTTCCCATTACCATTTAGATTTTTACAATATGTGATAAAACTTTGTATATAAAACTAATCTACATTGTAAAGCTGTGTAAAAATTATATTATATTACATTCACCAAAACCTGGGCATTAGACTGGGTTGGTTACAGGATACTCTGGGTCTGCTCTATGGTCTCTCTCATATGGACGAAATGCTGGACTTATATATTGTTAGTTTTGTTAAATTAATGTTAGTATGTATTTGAAAGGGATAGTCTGCTGGAGGGGCCTCAAAAAGTCAAAATATAATATGTATTGCTTAAAACTATTGAGGCCACATCTCATGTCTGCTCACTTGCATCCTTGACTCCTCAATTCCTTCATTGCAAACCCCACTTATTGAGGCTCTCATTAACAAAAGGAAAAAGAGGGCAAAAGAGGAAAGGCTATTTCAAATTGGCTCTCTCCACTCAGTCGACTTGAGGAAGCAAGTGTTCAGAAATAGGATGCAGCCATATAGAACATAAAGTGGGGCTCTCCAAATAGGTTTGTACCTATGGGGTCTGCTAATTTAGAAATACTACTTGGTTTTGCTTTAAAAAGGTTATAGGATGCACTCCCCTACACTATGTTGTCACAATACTAAAACTCGATTTAGATTCTGATACTGTGATGATAATAAAAAAGTCTTAGACAATAGAAAGTGTTTTTCAAAATTAAATAATAGTATTTTCTTTTATATTAGATTGTGGTGTTATACACTGCCTGGCCAAAAAAAAAGTCGGCACCAAAAAAAGTTCACACACTCTAATATTTTGTTGGATGCCTTTAGCTTTGATTACGGCATTCGCTGTGGCATTGTTTTGATAAGCTTCTGCAATGTCACAAGATTTATTTCCATCCAGTGTTGCATTAATTTTTCACCAAGATCTTGCATTGATGATGGTAGAGTCTGACCGCTGCGCAAAGCCTTCTCCAGCACATCCCAAAGATTCTCAATGGGGTTAAGGTCTGGACTCTGTGGTGGCCAATCCATGTGTGAAAATGATGTCTCGTACTCCCTGAACCACTCTTTCACAATTTGAGCCCGATGAATCCTGGCATTGTCATTTTGGAATATGCCCGTGCCATCAGGGAAGAAAACATCTATTGATGGAATAACCTGGTCATTCAGTATATTCAGGTGGTCAGCTGACCTCATTCTTTGAGCAGTATATTCGGTGGTCAGCTGACCTCATTCTTTGAGCACATACTGTTGCTGAACCTAGACCTGACCAACTGCAGGAGGCTCGTACCTATTTGCTTAGTTAAATCCAGGTGGTGACTTTTTTTTGGCCAGGCAGTGTATCTATGTAATACCTCAGTCGTCCAGGTAGGTTCCATAGTGTTCTATGGGCATATACTAGTCTATGCAGTCTTGTTCTTGTACTTAGCACTTGTTCTTAGCACTTGTTCTGACACAGCTCAAGATCATTCAAGAAAGGTTCATTTCACTTCTGTGAATTTCACTTTTTTAGTGTCAATACCTGCTCAAATTCTAGTTTTGATACTAGTTTAGTATCAATTACTATCTGATTTTCGATATTTTTGACAACCCTACCCTACACAGTGTAGCTTCCTTTTTGTATGATCCTATAATTATTACAGTTATACAGTTTTCAGTGAATACCTTGTACTTTCTACGCAGCCAGACCCTCAAACCTGTCTTTCTTCTATGCAGCATAAACATGAAGATGACCAAACAGAGCCACCAGGAGCTGTCTAACCCCCTGCAGACAGACCCAACACTCTTACATGGAGAAAGCAAAACACTTCACCTATACACTATGTGCCAAGAGTGAATGAAGAGGAGGAGGCATGGTTCCCAATACCTGGACGGCAATTGGATAGCAGCTCGTGACTGGAGCCATTTTGTGCCCTTCACCATTGAAAACAGTGGGAGCATAATACAGCTAAGGTTCAAGAGAAAAATCCATTCAAAGCTGCATTGTGTTGTTATAGTGTCTATGGCAGGTGAAAGACGAAATACACTATAATATAATCCTCATCAAATCGAATTGCAATTTGAATGGGCATAATTAGCAAATCGCAAAGGTAGCAACTTTTCAAGCACCATCATTTCCTCCTGTCTTATTCTTCATAAAAAAACTGCTAACCCTGTAGCTTAGAGCTTTACATCTTCTGAAATACATAGTTTCAGTCTTTTGTCAATTCTCCTGGACACAATGTTTGTTCAGCCCTTAGCATAACATCTATCTATCTATCTATCTATCTATCAACTTTTTCCTTGGACTATTTTAAAACTGGCCACCTCATAAGAGCTGTTTTGGAGATGCTCTGTTCCATTGCTCTCTATGCTAGTCTTCTCAATAGGGCCCTTATCAAACGCCCTACTTCTTACACATCAACTTTGAAGACAAAATGTTCTCTGGAAGCCATAAGATGTCACCCACTAACAACTAGTGTCAAGATGAAGAGACATGCTGTTCACTTTACCTGTCAGTGGTCTTAATCTTAACAAGAGATACAACAACACTGAACAAACTGCAATAGAGCAGGCTATCATCAGTTTTTGGGGAATGCAATGGAATTGTGTTTACTAATATAAAGGATAGATGCCTAACCATTCTACCCACACAGTTTTAGGAGAGGAGATTTTGATGATTCTTCAGTTGAGCTGCAAGTTATCGCAAACATGCATATTATCATGGGGAATAGTAACAGTATACAAACTCAAACTGCATAGAGTCCAAAACTCCAGCAGCTTCACACACCATGAAACTAGAGCAGCAAAATTAAGATGAAACAAAATGTAACAGTACAAAGTATGATCTGCAAAACAAGAAGCTCAGGCTGCAGAAATAATTCAAAGTGAGTTTTAAAACCGACCTTAATTCGAACATGGGATCGACGTGGCCATTTCAACTGTAACTTTTAAGACGATCAACAATGTACTACAGAAAGTTGTAAAGGGCTGCCCTCTGCTGGTGGTACTGGTAAACGTCTACTAGAAGTCTGGCATTTATGTATTTATGCATTTATATATTTATTTACTTACTTGCACTGAAATTATTATATTTTTTTTGCAAGAAATTGTTAGATCGAAATGGCAAATATTGAGTAACACAACTACTTCACCACGTCACCACGCACTTTAGTCAAGCAGATTTTTACTTTCGCTTTCTCTTGCTCTGAAAACAGTACGCACTGCGCTGTGACTTTACAGTTTGGCTCAGTAAAATAAGATTTTTGTAACATTCAAGGTTACTCAACGTGTCGGAGTATAAAGCCCACTTTGGGTAAGTAGCCTAAGTAAGTTTGGTTAAAATTGGGTCCTAAATAATTACCGTGTAGTCAACTGTACATTATAAGAATTGTAACCTAAAATGTATAGGATTTGGTTGAGTTTCAAGTCCTCTGATGTATTTTCGTATCCTCAGTTGGCAACCATGACCCATTTACTGGGTCAGATAAAAGCAATAAGTGAAGATGCAGCCAGGGAACTGGAAAGTAAGTTCTTATATAGCCTACACATCTTAAATTAAAATAAATCATAAAATTCTTCCAGACATTCACCCGTGTGCAATCAGGTGCAGGATTTACAAAGGACCAAGAAATCAGGACACTCGAGAGACAGGACCTACTGGAGCTGCTTCCTGGAAAAAACAAACTCAGAGTGAGAAAGAAAATACATGAACTCATACGCAGTTCACCACCAAGTAACAGAACGGTAAACATTATTAAAATTGCTTTTAATTAATACATCTGCTGTATTTCAAGGAAATGTTTTAAATAGGTATACTGTCTGACTTACTGTTTTATAGTATTCAGTTGATGCGATCCTTAAAAATATCACAGGATTAATTCCACCGGACTCGCTTGCAAGTATATGACTGATTATGGTGTAATAGTTGTGTCTTTATTCTCACTAAAATAACTACATGACTCACATTCTTCCTCACAGATGCTCTGTCTGACAATGGACCTCTTGAAGAGTATCTGTTGGTTCTCAAACAACTTAGAGGTCAGCTAATGCCTGTGCAAGAAATGATTGAGGCACAAATTGATTTATTAGAGAGAGCACGAGGAAATCCTGCTGCTGGAAAAAGAAATGATGTTTTTAATACAAATACAGGTACATTCACATTGTATACAGAATAAAATACACACTTATTATCCAATTGCTTGAAATATAATATTAATGCAATAATTTGTAGTCTCCACACTCCGTGCAGTACATACTCCCGCCACAAATACTGGATATTGGCCATATTCATGGTGGTCATGGCTAAAAGAAGGTTAGAAATATGTAGTTAACAATGAAATAAACATGAAAAAATAAATAAATGAAGTTTTCCATTGTTCAGGAAAGGTCTCCTCTTCTGCTCCAAATTATCCAGATTCTGGTATCCAATCAAAGACAAACACCAGCCTAAGGACAAAGCTACAAATAGGTATTGCTTGAAATGAAACTTTGGCATCAGCATTTGTTCTCATTTATTAACTGTTATAATTCCTCTTTCAGCCACTGTCATGTACAAGATGGTGGTCAGTGGTAAAACATTGGACAGACATTTTGACATCATAGAGAAGTTAAAAGGTCCAGTTCCCGGACATAATGTTAGTCTTCAGCTGCACGAAGTCACAGATCAGAACTACCAGGTCATCCTACTCTTCTGTCCAGTGGTCTCACGTGCAGGGACAGATGTGGATGCAGCCCTGCGAGAAATTTCAAGTAAGAATATTTAACAAAATTTAGCAAATTGTTTCAACTCATCTGTTAGTAGAATTTATTAGTACAACTTTCTTTTGATTTCTATAGGTGACAAACCCCTCGTTCTTGTTGCGATGCACCACATGCATACTCCAACAAGTGTCGCAGGCCCAAAAACAAGATCCAGCGTTGACCTTGGTGTTAATGTTTTCTTTCACGAGACTATGAATGGTCTGCTGAACTGCTCACAAAATGATGAAGCCATAACTGAGATGAAAACAAAGCTACTTGAATACAGCACAAAAAGAAGTTGCACAAACTAAGGAATAAAATAATAGCATGTTCTCCCAAACCCCTTACATTCTTAAAGGTGCACTATACATAACTCTGGTGTGGGGTCCGCCACCATGGAGATGTTATTGCTTTGCCTGAAATGTTCCACACTATGATCTTAAATGTATCTGTTATGTATTATTCCGTTACAGGTGTTTTACTGCTTAGAGAATACCTGAACAATGGACAATGTACTGTCTTACTCCTCTCCACATATCTGACCTGTAACCTGACCTCGTGGCATTTCCTGCTTGTCTTTATGGAGATAGATAAGTTTAATTTCATACTGTGGAACATTACAGACAAAGCGATATTATCTCAATAGAGACAAGCAGGTGACGTGCCCCTCACCAACACCTGCCCCTCACCAAAAAAGTTTCATACTGTGCCTTTAAATGCACCCATGAAATGAAGTTTGCAAGAGTGTGCCAGATTTACTACTTTGTGTTGTTGGGCTAATGATTAATACATATCATAATTAAAAGGGGGATTCATAGGAGTATGGCGATTTAAAGCAGAAAGGACTTATTGTATTGTTTGTTGTTCACCAGTGCAAGACTGACTGATTGATGAACATTATTAAAAAAAAAAAAAAATCCTTTTTCACAACATACAGTAAATGCCTTTACAAATAAATATGTGTGGGACTTATAGTTGCAGTATTTTTTACAGTCTATTACAAAACAGGCCCATAATATCATGTGCTCAATTATATGAGCCACTTATATTTGACAAGCTCTTAAATGTTGATTTGCTTTGTGTTCCAAGTTAGACTAACAAAAAGAAGGTTTTTGAAATTGCTCAAATATTTCAGGCTGAGCTTGCACACCTTTGCAGGCAGTTTCCTCTTAAAAGAGGGCGGGACACGTGTCTGTCACTCAAACAAACCACCAATCAGGCGCATATTATTTGTGCCGGTTTTGACTTTCAGTTTCATTTATTGAAAAAGAAACGCGCACACAGAAACACGATGTAAGTTTGTCTTTTCATAACTTTATTTCAAAGGTAAGATAAAATTCCATCTTGCTTTTCATGCAGCTTTGAAGAGTGTAGCTAATTTTGTTTCATTTACAGTAAAACCATGACATTACTGGAAGAGATCAGAGGGATCAGCCGGGAAGCAGCCTGTCAGTTGGAGAGTACGTTCTAACCTTTAATATTTGATAAAGCAGAAAACTAAATATAAACAAACTAATGGGAATGTCGTATGGTAATTCTGGCTATTACAGCAGTGGATTGTTGCACTGACCAAGACATTCTCTCACTCACCCACAATGACCTGCAAGAGCTCCTCCCTGGGCTTTCAAATTTCAGATTAAGGAAGAAAATCTATGAAGCTATACACAAAAAGGTAAGGAAACATGCCCTGATTATAATAGTTAAACAATACATAATTTCATAATCTGTCATTTTTTTCAGCGTCCAATCCAGGCTGTCCTAAATGAACTCAAAAGTTTTATTCCAGATGAGTTCCTAATAGGTACTCTGTTCAGTATTGTGCTTACACAGTTATGTTATTTGCCATCCAGTACTGCTTAATATTTTGCTTTCCAGATGCTTTCCGCAGCAATGGGTCACTTAATGACTATCTACAGATGCTTAAAGCATTAAAAAGTGAAGTTACTCATGTTCAAGAGTTTCTAGATGCCCATATTGATCTACTGGAGAAATTTAGTCAAAAAGAGGACACAAAGACCAGTAAAGGTTGGTATAATAGAAAGTATCAATAATAATTCTTTGTGTAAAAGAAATGAAAATAATTAATCACAATTTGAAAAATTTTACAGGTCAAGCTTTAGTGTCTTCTGTAAACCACACTCCTGCTGTGTCTTCCAATGTTACCAACACCAGTCATTTTGAGCATAACTTTCATTCAGAAAAAGCACAGGGTAAGCTGTTCTTAACATAAAAATGGTGAACTTATTATGAGTGTAGTTTCTCTTTCGGTTGCAGCTCCACCTTTCACGCATAATTATAGTCACTATAATTACATTGCCCAAGCTACAAAACCACAACTACAAGGTGTACTTCATTTCTAAGACTCCAATGAGTAAATTATGGGCCAGACTCTAATGTCCTTTTCTTATGTTTTAGCCACTGTAACATACAAAGTGAGTGTCAGTGGTAACACCCTGAACAGACATATGGACATATTGGAAAAGATAAAAGGTAATAACCGAGATAGTTTGCATCTGCAAGAAGCCAAACGAGATGAGGACGGCCAGGTCACCATAGTCTTCTGTCCAGTCGTCTCTCGAGCGGGGACAGATGTAGAGACAGCCCTGCAACTCATTCAAGGTAAAGTCTTTGATATATTGACTCAAGGTATATATTGTAACACTTTTTGTAATAGCAATGATACTGGGATATTATGATTTACAGCTCATGAAGTGACAACACATGTGACTTATAGGAGTCCATGGGTTTCAACTGAGGACCGTTGCCATAGTAGTTAAGCCATTCAAATAAAAATATTACATCTTTTGAATGGGAAAAAAGTCCCTCAAAACAGGAAGGAATCATGTGACTGAAAACCATGAATAGATATAGAGGTGGAAGCACTTTCTTCATCTTGATTTACTTTTCTTTTTTGTAGGCCTACTCACTTACAAACAATAATAGAGTAAAATGTTTTAAAAAATGAAAAATGTAGTTTAATGCAGCAGATAACCGTGTATTACATAACCCACCAATTATATATAGTGTCTGATTCAGGGTATTTTTTCATGTTTACAGATGACGAACCAGTCATTCTCGTGATGATGCACCACAGCCGTACTGGATTTTTTGCTCCAATAGGACAAGTGTTTCACCGCAATGTAGTGCTGAAAGTCAATGTTTTCTTTCATGAGACTGTACCTGGTTTACTGACATGTTCACAAAATGATGAGGCCATAAACAAAATTCAAGCTAAACTGTGGTCATTCAGTACAAAGACTGGGAAACCTTTTTAGTCTCCATCATAAAACATCCCATACAGATATGTCCTTGCAATGTTGATTTCAGCTTGTAATTATCTTTTTTGTTAACATGCATACATACTTTTGTTAAAATCTTGGTAGAACAACATAAATATTTCTGTAAATTTATGACACATTGAAAATCACATGTGGTTTCTATGAACAATAATCTGTTTCATGATCACAGATATTTAGCTGCAGCCTGCTTTTATGTCCCTTTGTATTAGATTATCTACTGTCACTTTTCAGTGTTGTAAATAAAGGAGAAATAATACCCAATGTAAGACATTCTTTAGTTTTTTTAGCTCTATTGGTATTTCATACTGCTCAATACATAGATAATAAGGAAAAAACATCATCAAACTGTGGCTGCTAATGGTATTAGACACTTTTTCAAAGGTACTATTGACATGATATTATTAAGTATATTTTTGGAAAAAAAAATTTAATACAATTTGCAGCCGCTCCACTCCAATGTATGCATGTTTCTTGGTTCCACTGCTAGATTTTTTTTTTCACGTTGCAAAGGATTAAAATGAGCTTCTATCGCCACTGTTCGGCAGGTGGCACCATTGCGTCTTTCATGCCGCAAACTAAAAACAACGATGTAGAAACCGGAAGTAATGGATTGTTTACAAACACGAGGCTCCTTTTTCAGCTGCCCCAACCATATGTGGTCATCTGAAGGAATGTATTCCTTTATTTACTTTAAACAGTATAGTTTGGGCTTGTTTTGGAGTCGACATTGAGCCCAGCATGTTTTATATAACCAGTCACGAATCAAGACTGCTAATCCGGAGCTAACTGCTAACAAGCTCTCTTGATTTGAAGTGTCGATTCATTTCAACAGGTGACACACGGGCAGCAAATTTTATCACAACTGCTACGGGTGTGTGAGGCTTTTTGCAGCTCTGTGGTAGTGTTGGTGTCATGCTAGTTTGTCGCGTCTTTTGTAGCCGTAGTTGGGCGTATTTAAATCATTTTCAGAAATTTAAAACACCCCACAAACAAGATTTGAGGTTGCTCCGCTTTACTACGAGTTGGTACAATCCGGTCTCTGAGAATAACTTGACAACTCACCGGTTTGGACTGGAGGTAAGTTTTAAAACTAACTAGTTTTATTTTTGTGGAACAGGAATACACAGATGGCAAGGACGCACAATATATAGCAGTCGAATCGAAATTGCAATTTAAGTTGGCTCTTTAAAGGCTGCAATTATTTAGATAATATACTAACCTCTAGAGACAACAAAATATCCTGTATTTTTGCTTTTTATAGAAACATCTTGTTGTTCCTGTGTTTAGATATCTACAAACATGTTATAAAATGGGATTGTATTAGTCTTCTCTCAAGTGTTGAGTTGTTTACAATGTGCACTCAGACTCACTACTTTTTAAACATACTTGCATACATGCAAATCTAATCGCAATTGCAGCCCTAACAGGTGGAATGTCAAATCTGCATGTCGACCTACTTAATTGATTATTATTAACGCTAATTTTATTAATTTACAGACTTATCCATTTATGTTAGGCATGTTACCTGCAACTGTCACAGCAAGTAAGGACTTAACAGCACTTCCTACAGAGGAAGAGGACGATGGTGGTGGAGGAGATGCAGCTGTTGACCAGAAATGTCAAACTAAAGGTATTTCAAATGAGGAAAGATCCAGCAAATCAGTATCTTTGACACAGACCACACCAGGGACAGACATCTGCAATGCAATGAAGGGAGACAAAGATCATGGATTTGTTGGGGAGAAAACACAGGTGGTGATGAAGTGAAGATGGAAAAGCTGAGAAGGATAATGGTTGTGCTGCTCCGATGGAGAACAGGCAAAAAAGGGTGGCGGTATATAGCTAGAATTTTAAAATATTTTCTGTATTTCTTGCTTTTGTTTGGGCTTGTTTGGAAATTGGGATTCCCTTCTATAACAAAAAGTTAAAAAAAAAAAAAAGAAGTAAAAAATGTAATTCCTTTATGTTCTCTGATGAGGGTCTCAGACTTTACCAAAGTGCAACATGTGTTTTTTTTTTTTTTCTTTTTACTTTTCATCAGGTCTAAAGGATAAGAAGACTAGAAGGAGAATATGGAGAGAAAAGAAAAAACTAAAGAAAAATATGAAGTCAGATGAACCGCTGGACACTCTCATGTCTGAGCTTCCATTTGCTCTGACAAGCCCAACATCATGGAAGGAGCTGGGATGTAGGTCTCTATTGCTCATTTGTAGGGTTAACGCCAGTAAGATT
>KN478527.1:11042-62530 GCA_000787095.1 Periophthalmodon schlosseri
TTGTTAAGTCATTAAACTAATACTTCTTGTCTTCAGGTACTGCAGTGTTCAGACATCCTGCTCTGATACTTACCGTATTTTCCGGACTATAAGTCGCACTTTATTTTCATAGTTTGGGCGGGGGTGCCACTTATACTCAGATGCGATTTATATGTGAAATATGTTTTTTTCTTCATTATTATGCATATTTTGGCAGGTGCGACTTATATTATATTACCATATTTTCCAGAGTATATCTTATGACATATCAAAGTAAATGATTTTTATACCTATCACGATAATGGATTCTGTGCGTAACAGCGCCCGGCAATCTCTAGTTCCTGTCTAAGTTTAGCTCTGAGGTTTTTGTCAAGTCACGCTAAAATTTATAAATATTTAAAGATGAGGCGGTGGACAGGGAGCTGCGGGTGGATGTCACTGACGACATGTTAAAAACTACACAAATAAAATGAATACTTCACTGGGGGACACTTCGGTGTTTAGAAAGAGGGATGTTTGTGTCTCAATGCTAACGCTAATGCTAATTTGGAGGCATAATACATTTTAAAACGACACCACAAACTGAAGTATTCTACATACCAAAATAATTTGGTAGTTTTTATTTTAATTAATTTGAATTTTAATAGGTTGTTTATTTTATGTTTTCTGATTTTAATAAACGTGACTGTTAGCTTTGAGACACAGTGAGCTAGCTAGCGTGCACATTATTATACATAAGTTATAGTTCAATATATGTTAGATGGAACTGCAGTTTTTGGGGGTCAATATTTATCGTGGAGACTTTATCTTTGCACTAATGGGGAACCTTTGTTTATTTTCTGTTCTATGATTAGATTTGAGCTGTAGAGGTTTGAATAAATAACGTCCAGGACTCATTATAGATACAAAATAACTAGTGTTTCGTTCTGCTGTTTATTTATAGCAGTTTGTGTTTTTAACCATATTATACATTTGAATGTTTTTTGTGAATAATTTTACTTTAAGGTTGTTACGTGAGTGGCGTGAATCAAAAAGGGAATAAAGTTTAACATGTTTTCTTTGAGCAGAAATTCTATCTAAAATTCTTATTAACTTTTTTGTGTAGGTGTCCTGGGATTTGTTGCACTGTACCTTCTCTTTGGATTCGGCGCCTCGCTGCTCTGCAACCTGATCGGCTTTGTCTATCCTGCTTATTTCTCGTATGTATTGCACCACTACAGTTTGTACGATTTGATTATTTGTGGCCCTGTCTAAAGTCTTTACTTAGGCCCTGAGCATTTCTGTTTTCCATTGCTCTTTGTCCATTTCCCAAAATATGTTGTTAAAATTGATTCATTTATACATTTATTTATCTGGCACCTAAAATATGCATATTTTACACAGCATAAAATCCTACATTGTAAGTGTAGTAGCATAATTATCACTGGAAAACAATCACATTTTTTTCCTTGTATTCTTTGATCACGATTTTCCATTTGATTAGGCTTCTTTTCTACTTCGTTACTGTTTAACACAAAACAGCCACATTTAATCCTAAAGTCCAAAGTCTGCTCCCAATAACTTTATTTTCCTGACAGAAGTTTGGCTGTAGACCTCTCCTTTTAAAAGCCACAAGCTGATTATTGATCATTTAAAACAATTGGATATCAAATGCCACAACCCTGTTAAAATGGAAATCCTTGAAACTCAAATAAATAAAGTTGAAAGTAGTGTTTATGTTTGTTTTGTTTTTTGATTTTTTTTTTTATTTGTTGCTCATGCCATTTTATTTTGTTGGCATCAATTTCAATTTAAAGCGTCAAAACCTAAATAATCAGACAATTAACATAAATACAACTGTTATGTGCCTTGACATTATTGGCATGAACAAAAGGAACAGGAAGAAGAAAAATCTGCTCCTTTCATAGATCATTAAATATTTAATAACACATGCCCTTCCATGAAAGAACATTTTTTGTTTGGGTGACGGGAGGATTGTCAAAAAAAATGGTTACTTGGATACTTACTGATACTAAAACTAGTATTTATGTACTGATTTGAACACGTATTTATACTGAACCCTTTAAACTCAAGCAGCTACCACTTTCAGACACTGTTTGGCCTGGTCTCCTCGGGCAGAGCGCTGTGCTCATGTAGAATCACGCTGAGTTTGCTTTTGACCCTGGAGCTGAGCTGGCACCTGTCTGTTTGTTTCAGCATCAAGGCCATCGAGAGCAACGTGAAGGAAGACGACACCCAGTGGCTCACCTACTGGGTGGTCTACGGCCTCTTCAGCATCGCAGAGGCCTTCTCTGACATCTTCCTCTTCTGGTTCCCCTTTTACTACGCTGGAAAGGTGCACTCTCTTACTCTCTCACTCTCTTAAGTGCCTTATGTCATAACCACTCCTAATATCTCTTTGTGAGATGAGTTTATTTTGATGTGCGCACTTTTGTCTTGGATGAACTTTTATATAGTGGACTGAATTGTATTTTCTTTTGCTCCTACCTGCTGACTGAGGGATTACACAGATATCTTGGATAAACTATCGATCCACAAGGGAAGTTGCATGGACACATTTGTACAATGTAAAAGAATCCTAAAAACCCTAGTACTAGTATAGTATAAAAGGTAAAAATTATTGCAAAATACCTACCAAAAAATCTAAATTTGATATATGCACTTCTGTAAAATAGTTTTAAGCTGTTGTGGTTTTAGTTTAACATTGCAGGACTATAGACGTGTGTCACCGAAAACCCAGAAATGTATTTTTTTAATGGTTCATGCCACTTCACAGCAGTGAAAAATCATTACTGATAAATAATGAGATTTTGACAAAATATTGATTTGACTGTAAACCTTCTCAAAAATGTCTATCTATCCATGGGTTTCAGAATGATGAAAAATTGTGATTGTTGTTGTAAAAAATTTGAAACTAAATATTATATCTTTTGAATGTGAAAAAGTAAAAAAAAACAAAACTGTGTAGAACAGGAATCTGAAACGCATGAATTGCTGGGTTTCAAATGACATCGCAGCATTCTACGATGAATGATCAGGAAGCATCGTTCAAGTGTTTTATTCACGTGGTCCTGGATTCTACAAATAAAAGAACTGATGGACTTATGAGAGAGTTTGACCTGAGCACCAGTCTGAAATACTCTCAACAGGATCGTGATGACCTCAACACAAATCTTTTTGAAGGATTTGGACAGCAAAGTGACACTGCTTAAAACTGCACCCGATCAGACAGCTGACTACCTGGACTACTCGTCTAGAAGAAACAACATTTTAATTGACTTTGGATGCTGCCACAATCCAGATTGAACAGACTCACAGAATGGGCAAGTTCAAAAGAGATGGCAGACCAAGAACCACTGTGGTGAGGCTACTGGAATCCAAGCATAAAGGACACATTCTGGCAAAAGCAAGGAAACATCTCAAATCCACCTCTGTTTACATCAGTGAGGACTTCTCTGAACGACTCCAGAAGAAGAGAGCTGGACTCTCATATTGTTTAAAATGCAGATTGTAGTTTCAACATTTGGGTCTATCATTGTCTAGTCATTTATTTACCTTTTGGATATTTATAAGAATATCATTATCAATATGAAAAACTGCCTCTTGCCCCCGTCTGGGAGTATGACATTACCACATTCTGTAACTGTTCATTTGTCTTTATCCATTAGACGTGCTCATATCTCTGGTTAATATTTGAACATTGTCGACATTGGTTAATATTTGTTCATTATTACCCCTCTCTTCTCTGCTCAGTGCATGTTCCTGGTCTGGTGCATGGCCCCTGTGAGCTGGAACGGCTCAGAGATCCTATACAAACGTGCCATCCGCCCCTTTTTCCTGAAGCACCAGGCCGCCATGGACCGAGTGGTCAACGATCTCACCAACAAGGCCAAGAACCTCTCCGACACTGTGGCAAAGGAAGGTGAGGAGCCATCTGCAAATGTCATACACCTGTCAAGTATTTTCATAGATTTTTAATTGTCATTAAAGAAAACGTATTGTGCTTGTGTTTGCTATATACTTATAATCTACGATGTCATTATGTTATAATTTGTGAATTTGAAATCACAATATTCATCTAAAATTACTTAATAAAAGAAACAAGTCTGACTTAAGAAAATTTGAGAGTAAAGTAAATACAGCGCAGTGGGCACATGCCGGTGGTGGTGAAAATGTATCAGCAAAATGGCGTCTTGAAAATAACTGATTAAAGATGGCACAAATATGCACGAATCACTGCAGATGCAACTTCTCATGAACCCAGTTTTGTCTCGTCTTGTGAAATTGTCTCGTCCCATCCCTATAATCTATGAATCATTGTTATTATACTTTGGACAATAACAATATTGACCTAAAACACCCTGATAAACAAAACCAGTTAAACTACTGTACTGATTTCTGCCTGTGGGAATATGCTGCAGTGCCCACTTTTACATGGTTACAGTTCACAGTAGCGCGTAGTGGATTTTTTTTTCCATTTGTGCCAAAAATGACACTGCTGAATCTTGCATGTATTACTGTTTAAGAAAGAAAAAAAAAAAGGGGCGGCCTCGAGTGTGTAAATGAGAGGGGAAACCAATTATCATATTGTTAAAAGCATAATGCGTCTTCTTTAACGCATCTGTTTAACATCAATGCATGGCTGAATTCATTCCTCCCTTCTTCTTTCTCTCAGCTGTGAACAAGGCTCTAAACCACGACAAAGACCAGTGAAGAAGCCGAGGGAGGAGTGTGAGCGCGTGATGACGTTTGTTTGGTTTTGTCCTTTCTTTTTCTGTGAAGATGGTGAATTTTTGAGGCTTCACACTCCTGAAAATAAAAAAAAAAGAAACAAACAACTGCTCAGCGACACCATTTTTACCTCTGTTGTTACTAGCAATGACAAATGTGACCTTTGTATACAAATAACTAAGGACTTTGGAAACACTGGTAGGGTACTGTGAGTTTTCACCAAGCTGAGCCAATAATGAGCCCAAATGACACTTGAAACCGACAGGGTTGCCTTAAAACACATTTTTATCATCTTTGTTGTTTATAAAATTTTAACACTGCTGGGAAATAGTCTTATTATTTCCATTTGTGCCAAGTAGCATTGAAGGTCTGATGAGGGTTTGTGAAGGTTTCATCTTTAACTGGAAAGTCTCTGTCTTTTGTATGTCTTAATTTATCGACGTATTGTGCTAATAAAAAATAATAAAACTGGAATTTGAATAACTTTATAGGTCTGTGCCTCGTGCTTGTTCTATTTCCAACGTGTCAGTCTTCGCAAATGGGTTTTTATTTGCACCAAACGGCACTGTTCACACACCACAGGTCTCCATAATTGTGTTTTGTGGCTGGGGACACAGAAGGAAATTGCATTTTTAGATTGGTAACCTCTGCAGATTTGGTTCTCCCTTTTCCATTTAATGTGTTGCTGAACAGTTGTTTGCTATATGTCTCTCCTCCTCAGCGCCTTGGGGGGCGCAAGTATTAAACAAAAAACATACAGACTGTCTTGTACTGAACAGCTGTGAACGAATCCAATTAGACTGTCAGATGTATGTTTAAACAAGGCTAATAAAGACTCGGCAATTAATTTTTCCAATCTACTTAGTTTAACAGTTTATAAGTGGCACAATCTGTAATTATTTAAAGGGCCCGTATTACTGCTTTATGATCCATGTTGTAATGTTGTTGTCCCTGTCAAAGGTCTCGGTTCATTAAAGCAGGATGACTGGGCAGGTAGGGTCAGCAGATCTTGTGTTAGGGCAGTTTGAGGAAAGGAGGGACACTTTGAACTTTGAACTTTAAACGCACAACAGGAAGCTTCTTTTAAACTAAACCTCACGCTCACTCCGCTCTGTTGTTTTGGTTGATGATGAAATGGGCCGTTCCTTTGAAGTATTTCTTCTGGAGGGTCATATTTGCTGCCACATTTGGTGTAAAAAGTCTGTAGCGTCTCAGAGGTCCATAGCTAGATTCTTAGATGGCTTCCATAGCTTCTTGCACGGTCTCCATGGGTTTGTATTGTAGTCCAGCAGGATGTAGTATCTACCAAAGGGGTTCAGTAATTATCCCTTTAAGAAACTGCAGATGAATCATGAAAATACTTGACAACAGTTGTAAAGGTTTTTAATTTGCACTACAGGCTTTGTTTTGTCTTCACTAATTTCTAACTTTCCAGGTTTGGCTATAGTTTGGTCTAGACAACAAGTAATCCTAAAATGTAGTCTGCCTGTTCATTGGTAACTACATTCTGTAAAATTCATAGTGAAAAGCTGATTTTTACTAATTATTTCAGTCACTTTTTAGACCTCCCACACAAAAAATCTAGTCTTAAATACAATCCTTCAGCAGCTACTGACTCTTGGTCACTTGGTCTTTTACCCTCATCCTTTGGTACATTTACACACATTCATACAACCCAACCACCCACTCCTTAATCTGCGTTTGGCCCATGCTTTACGCCCGACAGCCCCTGAATGAAGGGCCCTTTGTGTCTGTGCACTGGATGTGTTACACTGGACCACTCGTGTTTACCTACATCCAAAGCTTTGCCGAGGGGGATTTAAAGTGCATATGGCAGGTTTTCATGTTTTTCTAATCATCACTTTGTTGGGATAGTACCTGTAGTAAATATTTATCGTAGTTTTACATCCGTTAAGTGACAGTTTGTGGAGGAAAAAAAAGTTGAGAGGAAAAGAACAAAACTACAGGAAGTAGCGACGAGTTCTAAACAGAGTCCCTCTACCTACATCATCAACGCAAAATTCACATAGGGAAATAGAAGACGCACACAAAGAAGGCATTTTTCCTGACAGTTTAAACCTTAATTCAACAAAATAAATGCACTGTAATTTATTTTTATTAGTTTAACCAAAACTGTTGTTCAATTTAGACATGGTTTGGCTAGGCCTGGCACGATAGCAAATTTTGAAGTGCGATATAAAGTTTAAGTAAATGCAGATGATAAACGATAATATTGAAACTAGACCATAAAGCAGAATTATCCCCAAAAAACGATTCTAAATGTGAAATATAATAAAACACTTAACACTTAAGTAAGTAGTTTGAGTCATAGAAGTTCACAATTCAACCTTCTGCAGCTCAAATCTTTTTATAGTACAGAAAACCAAGCAGAAAAAGCCCCCACGGAAAATACTGACCCACAAAAATAATCGTTCAATCTATCATGTATTGAATGAAAAGTCGATATAGTAGTTATTGCGACAGGCCTTGGTTTGGCCCTTGTTAATATTATGGTTGCTAGGTAACAGTTATGGAATCTCCTCTATGTATTTCATGTTAAAAAAATAGTGAAATTAGTAGTCTAACCTGTCCCTTTAAGGCTCCCATCTCGAAGTCTCCCGGGTTTGGTGAGGCGTTGGTGGGATTACTTATGAGCGCTCGGTGGCGCTGGGGCCCAACGAGGTATCGATCTTAAACGCTACACCGTGCACTGGCCTTTAATTGCATTGTTCTGGGTGATGTTTTGTCCAAGGCCCCTGAGTCCAGAGCTGGCTTGGATTCTTCCTCGTACCTGATTAAGACTCAGGTGGATAACGGTTATAATATAGGCTTGACTTAATAATATAGGCTTCAAACTATTCAAACAGTTAAAACTTTTTGTGGCTCAGGAAATAATAATGAAGACGTATTAAAGGGCCCATTTTACGCTATGTTCTGATCTATGTTATAATGTTGTTTCCTCATCACAAACAGACCTAGAGTTGTGTTTTGTTTCATTCACATGTTTAACACACAAACCCTGCATATTTAGGCTGAGTTCTTCTCTCAAACCGAAAACACTCTGTTCCACCTTGTGATGTCATGTGGTAAAACAGGAAGTACTCCACTGTGTTTTTAAACTCCATACACCTTCACTAGAGTCATTTGGATGATTTCAGCTCTGGAATTGCCAAACTCTACTGCACTAAAGTTAAAAGTTAGCTGTTGACTTGAACTTGAAAACTACCACTTCATGACATCACAAGGTGGAACAGAGCATTTTGAGCTTTGGAGATGTAGACAGACTAATAATAAAGGGTTACTCAAACATGTGTGAATGAAACAAAACACAACTCCAGGTATGTTTTTGATCAGGTAACAATATTATAACATGGCTTAAAACTCACAAGAGTCAGTTTGTGTAATATAGGACCTTTAAATAGAAAATGCAACTAAGTACTGTTCTCTGTAAGTGAACTTGTCATATAATTGTTATGAGATTTTACATGAGGAATCACCTGCCTCATTGTACTTTACATCTCCTTGTCCTCTGTCTTCCTCTAACCTCAGCCTCCCTCTATGCAAATGTTCACCCTCTCCTCTGTATCCAAACCATTTCATTCTCATTCTGTACACACCTGAATTTATTTACAAAACATCGAACATCTAAACTCATTTAAACATGTTTTGGTCATTTTTATTGCACTTTACATCAAAACTATGCAGTGTTTGATGCTCTACACGAAATGTTGTTTCTATGACAATAACAATAAAATCATAAATCTAGAATCTCTTTGATTTTGAGGTGGAAAGTAACTAACTGCAAATACTCACGTTACTATCATTGAGTAGACTGTTTGGGTAATTGTACTTTTTGAGTAAAGTTGTAAACCCACACTTGTACTCTTAAGTTGTGAGTACATTTTAGCCATGTAAGCCTTTATTGTGCTTTATTATTAGTCTGTCTACGTCTCCAAAGCTCAAAATGCTCTGTTCCACCTTGTGATGTCATGATGCTGTTAACTTCACAGCTGTTTTGAAGTTAACATCTACCCTTTACCTTTTGTTCAGTAGAGATGGGAAATTCCAGAACAGAAATCATCCAAATGATTTTAGTGAAGGTGTGTGGAGTTTAAAAACACAGTGGAGCACTTTCTGTATCACCACATGACATCACAACGTGTCTGTTTAAGCCTCAGCCTAAATATGCAGGATCTGTGTGTTAGACATGTGTGAAAAGAAACAAAACACAACTCCAGGTCTGTTTGTGATGAGGAAACGACATTAAAACATAGATCAGACAATGCCGTAATATAGCCCCTTTAAGTGCACATTAACAATACTTTTCCCACTACTGCATTTGACTTATTCTTAGTTTATAACACTTCTAAATCCCAATACCGCCTTTAAACACTAGACTATTGGAAATCCACTCCAGCATGATCCCTCTCCCCTCTGATCTTCAAGTCATAATCCCTGCCACTGAGTCGATCAATTCTAGTTGTAATCACCTCGTTTCCTCTCGGCTCTACGTGAGGCCTGCGCTCTATCGTTCCGCCGCTAGAGGGCGACAAACACTACGCGCCGTGTCCATGGTGAGTCATGGACCGTCACGTTACTGTCGAGCGCAGCACAAAACAAGGCCTGGTTACAACAATGCTTATTTATGAGCACATGGGGACATTTTATTCACAGTTGGCCGTCACTGTAGCGGAAAATCTAACAACTCAATCAACCGTGCGTCAAGAAATGTACGTCATAAAAGCACGCAGATCTACTTCCTGGATTATAAACCTCGACATACACTCCACCACTTATAGCTGCACTTAATACATTTGCATAGTTATCTATTTTCTATACATAAATACGCTGGCTTTGCTCGTCACGCACTGAAATTGAATACGGGAGCTGTCCTTGGTGCTGAAACTGACTATACAAGACTGTGATTACGCACGTGACGGGTCGAGCTTTACAGGAGGAAACCATGCCAATTTAAACCAAAAATTTTGTCTGCTACTGTATACAAGCGTTGCTAGGTGTCGCCATTTTGGATATGACAGGTAAGGGAATATGGGGAATCCCTCTTACATATGCTATTTTTGGATTATATAAGAAAAATCATACTGACACCCAAAAAAACAACTGTAGAGCCTATATTACTGTTTGGAATTCCATATGTGGCTCTTTCTGAGTTGTAAATGAAGTATAACTTAGTTCTTTTATAGGCTAAACATCTTTCTATGTGCGTAAACAAACTGCAGTTCCAGTATATTTGGCACCTAAATATGACTGTGATCAATAGCGGATATCAAGGCATTAAATAGTCTCTTTTTCTGGCTTCCCACCACCAGGAAGTGTCTAAAACTGAACAAGTGTTGGACGAGGAAAAGGGAGCGGGCATCAGAGCAACGCCTCCCCTCCCACGTCCTATCTGCGCGGAGTGAGGAAGCGAGAGAGAGGGAGTCTGCCGATCCGAAGCCACACTGCTCCTGCTGCTTCTGCCGTGGCTTCCCGTTCGTGTTTTGGAAAAAAAATCCCGTACGTGAGCGCTACATGAACCGAGTAAAATGTACTACGCGTCTCTTGCATCCGTCTGAACCAAGGACTGAGCCTGAAGCGGACTTTTTCCATCACAACCAGGTAAGATTTTATTGGTGCTCAACAACGCGGCTGCTCAATCTGTGCCCAAACATACTGTATATATAATCGCGCGCTTTGACGATGCCTTGCCTCTGTCTCGTTATCAGCTCCCGTCATGCATTTTGTCCATTTGTGTTGTTTCGGTTGTTTTTCGTTCTCGCTCTCGGTCAGGACTTATCAAACGCAATGTAAAGAGCTTTATGTGCGAAGCCATATTGTCAGGGGAAGATGCTGGGATTATCGTGTATCGCTTTGAAGAGTAAGCGAAGGAGAGGGGAGAGAGGAGGAAGAGGAGGAGAGGGCGTCTGGGTTTGGATAGGCTAGTACGGTACGGTAAAAGCCGCTTGTGCGGTTCCGATCCTCCGGTATTTATGAATGAAACTCTTATTATGACGAGGGGTGGTCGCCCGGGTGCTTCGCTCTATAATGGCGACGCGTGCACCAATCTGCGGCAGCCAGCGTCCCTCGCGCTTTCCCCCCTTTCGCTTCCTTGACTATAGCACAACATTGAGCTATACGGTGAGAATGACGCCAGCGTGACGCATAAACCCCCCTTTCTGAGGCAAATGCCACGGCTTAAGCCTCCATCTGGATTCGTTTCTCTCCTCCATCCGACCGTGGTCCATCCATCCATCCATCCATCCATCTATCCGTGTTGTCGAACGAGAGGTGTGAATCACGTAGGCCCTGACTATGACTTGCCTATACGTGTGAATATGCATGTGAGTCAACTTCCTGAGTGTGTAAGTGACAAGAGGAGTGGACCGACGCACTGTTTGTTAGCTACACCACGAGCGTGATGGAAATACAGCACCAGCAGCAGTCGAGATGCAACGAAAAAATACATTTACTTCAACACAGTATATCCATCGTTTGAGCAGATTTGACCAGTATCTTTTTTAAATTGCAGTTGTAGATGATCAGATACTGTTTTCGGGGGTTTCAACAGTGGTGGGAGAAGTACTCAGTTTTGTTGCTTAAGTAAAAGCACACAGTAAAAGTATCGCATAAAAAAATCTACTTAAGTAACAGTATTAAAGTACTTGTTTAAAAATGTTCTTAAAGAGTAAAAAGTAAAAGTATTTCGCACAGATTTTGAGATCTAATAAAGCTTCAAATGTAGTGATTTTGATACAGATTTGTGCTGAATTTTGTGCTGAATCAATCGTTTTTTGTTTTTTTTTTTTCAAATGTAGTGATTTTGATACAGATTTTGTGCTGATTTTGTGCTGAATCAATCGTTTTTTGTTTTTTTTTTCCCCCATCTGTTTTTATTTGTACGAATTATGAGCACGTTAAAAATAAGCCTCTCAGACAATAATAACAAATACTTTTACTTTTCAGTCCCGTTCAAAAATGTAGTGGAGTAGAAAGTACAGATACCTGCTCTCAAATGTAGTGAAGTAAAAGTAAAAAGTATCCACTTTAAAATGTAAATAAAGTAAAGTAAGTAAAGTACAGATACCTAAAATGTATACTTAAGTACAGTACTTTGCTACTTTTACTTTGTTACGTTCCACTACTGTATTTCAGTGCATTTTTCTACCCAATATTGAAACTTTGCACATTTTCAGTTCAACCTTCCAGATATAATTGATAAAAACATAACCACTTCTAGGTTGTAGCCAAACAGTAACACTACTACTACACTATAACACTAATAATACCCTTACTATACTAGTAGTACTATTAACTGAAGTAGTCGCCTAGGTTTTGATTATCTGACTGGTTTGAATGTTGTTTTTTCAATCAGATTCAGAACAATCTTCATAATTGTTGTCAGTGAATAGAACTCACAAACTAAGAATGATCTTTGGTGCTTTTTGGTGCAGACGTAAAACTAAGAGTATAAAAGTGTAATTACAATGGTCAGGGATGGTCAAATAGTAGCACTGAGGAGGAAAACACAATAATTCTTGACTATTTCAAACAACTGTCTGCAAATGGAGAGAAAAACTGTGCAGTTAATGGACAACTAACTGATCTGAGAAAAATATTGTAACCTGCTGTCAAATATCGAGCATCTCTAACATGCGCAAATGTAACTACTAAAACACTACTATTAAATACTAAACTAAACAGATCAAAAGTACTCAAATGCTAGATTAATATTCACTTATTTAATCTTATATAGTTTTGCTTTGTGCAGTGGCCGGTTGCATAAGAAACACTTGACGAAAGATAGAAATGACTCAACTCGTGGTAACAAAGGCAAAAATAGGTGGTTACTGTGGAGACGTGACGTGATCGAAGTGAATGTAACCGTAACATATATGGGCACACGGGCTTTGACGGATCAGGGCTAAGACACGAGCGTAATGTCGAAGCGCAGATGAATGTATTTGCGCTCAGAACCCAAATGTTTTTAGTAGTTCGTGATTATCTGGTTTGAAACGTCTCACTGGTTCATATAGACAGTTCAGCTTAATACAAGGAGTAAGTCTGTTTTTTTTGTATTTGCATATTCACGGGTTTCAGCTTGTTTTATACAGGCGACATTTTGAGGACCATTCAGAAGATATAATATTGCGTTTTGAATTGTTAATTGCTATGGCAACTACGCATTTCAAAGCCATGGGTACGTTTGGAACAGGTTCACTATTGAAGTCATAAATTCTCTAAATCAGGTGAAATATGTCCAAGGATAAATTCACTCAAAACTAATCAAAACAACATAAACCGATATTAATGTTTTGCAATGCCCAGGTATTGGTTAAAATCAGGGGCAGTGGAGATGTTACTGCAACTGTGATTCAAATGGAAAAGTCTGTTTTTAGATTTAGGTAACTGGGGCATTTTGGAAAAAGATGTTCGGGTCCTAAATATAAAACATGGTTGTAAATAACACACAAACAACTGTAGTTATTCCAGAATGAAGATTAAACCATGAACTTTAGCCAGTGTCTGTTTTCTAGTGAGACAATATGCGGTAAATTAAAGGTCCTGTATTACACAAAATTGACTCTTGTGAGCTTTAAATCATGTTATAATGTTGTTATCTCCTCAAAAACATACCTGGAGTTGTGTATTGTTTCACTCACACATGTTTGAGTAACCCTGGTTTCTTTGTCTGGCTGTATCTCCAAAGCTCAAAATGCTCTGATCCACTTTGTGATGTCATGTAGTGGTAGTTTTCAAGTTAACAGCTGCCTTTTACTTTTAGTTCAGCGGGGATTGGCAGTTCCAGGGCTGAACTCATCCAAATGATTCTAGTGAAGGTGTGTGGAGTTTAAAAAAACACTTATAATACATCACTTTCTGTATTACGGTATGACATCACACGGCGGAACAGCGTGTTTTCAGTTTGAGAGAAGAACTCAGCCTAAATGTGCAGGGTTTGTGCGTTAAACACGTGTGAGTGAAACAAAACACAACTCCAGGTGTGTTTGTGACGAGGAAACAACGCTTTAACAGAGAACAGAAAATAGCGCAGTATGTGCCCTTTAACAAAAAAAAAAAAACACAGAACAAAAGTAAATCTAATCTCTAAACAGGGAGAGCATTATAGGCTTTTTCTGCTATGCCATTTTCACTGTTATTCCACCAATGCATTCATCATAATCCATGGAAAGTTTTCACATGAAATTAGTGCATGAGATTAAAAATGCATTACACTGGCCACAGCGGCCTCTCAGTTATTCTTAGACTGTAAAGATAACTCAAGTCGTTTAAGCACACGCCAATCTAGTTTAGTCCTGTCCAGATTGGCTTTATAGGCTGCAGACAGAAATACTAATGTGAATGGGTTTAATGTAGCACCAGGCAATGTTCCACAGTGTGGCATTAAACTTGAATCTTACATTTGAAGTCTTTTTATTGCTGAAAAAAAAAACAAACAAAAAAAAAACTAAACTTGTATATATATATTTAATGCCATACTGTGGAACATTCCAGACAAAACAAACTTACGTAGTGAACCTTTAAATGACCCATATTACGCTATTTTCTGATCTATGTTATAACGTTGTTTCCTCATCACAAACAGACCCGGAGTTGTGTTTTGTTTCATTCACGCATATTTAACACGCAAACCCTGCACATTTAGGCTGAGTTTTTGTCTCAAATGGAAAAAAACCCCCACTCTTTTCCACCTTGTGATGTCATGTGGTAATACAGGAAGTGCTCCAGTGTGTTTTTAAACTCCACACACCTTCACTAGAATCATTTGGATGATTTCAGTCCTGGAACTGGCAATCTCAACTGAACTCAAGATAAAATATAGTTGTTAATTTGAAAACTACCGCTTCATGACATCACAAGGTGGAACAGAGCATTTTGAGGTTTGGAGATGTAGACAGACTAATAATAAAGGGTTGCTCAAACATGTGTGAATGAAATAAAACACAGCTCCGGGTATGTTTTTGAGAAGCTAACAACATTATAACAAGGCTTAAAGCTCACAAGGATCCATTTTGTGTAATATAGGACCTTTAATTAGAGCAAGCGATGTTTTTCATCATTGCTGCTGGTGTTTTCAGATACATGTATGAGTTATGAATGATTTGTTGACACGTTTGCCCCCCTCTAGCAACCGGTTTGGTCGTTCCATCCCCTGTATTTGCAGCTTTGTACTAGCTGCTCTTGTGTCCTTGGGCAAGACATTTATTTTTATATACGCGCGTGCCTTTGTGATTGGTGTTTGGTGTTTGCCAGAGGCCGTAGGAACAAACTGGCAGCCTTGGAAAACATGTGTAAAACACCAAAATGTAAAGTGGCCTTGGTGAAAATGGGTGTATATATTTTTGTATGTAGACGCCACTACTTTTATGTGATCATTTTAATATTCTTTTTAAAGATGTTATTTATGTTGTCTATAATAAGAAAACTGTTAAACTGATCTAATGAAAAGATAATAGACTTGTAGTGTTCAAATGTGAATAATTGCATTTTTGTGGTTCATTATTGTCCATTTTGCACATTTCCGATGGATTGCAAAAGATAATTGAATCTAAAAATTAATAATTTTGACTTTTTTTTTTTTTTGCCCACCCTATAGAACCACCCAAATGAATTCATGCCTACAACATAAATTATCTTCTGCGTTACTCGTCTTAGATAAATATCCCACTATGAGTTAAGGGAACCCAGTGAACAGTACGTAAACAAACTCACCTTTGTGCAGGTGAGCTGGAGTTTCGTCAGGGGAGCGTCTCAAGCACTCAGCGGGATTCCCCTGTTACTTTTAGTCTTCTGTGTTAGCGCTGCTTCTGTGTTATCATCGCGTCGGTTCAGCTTCCTGTTTGCAGGCGACGTTTTGAGGATTTTTGACCAAAGAATATTGCGTTTTGAATTGTTTAAGGAGCTGTACCTGATTTTTACTCTCTTAAAAACAGGAAAAGAGCTTCTGAGCTTCCTATTCACAGCGACGAGTTAACGAGCGCTTTTCAGTTTGCCGTGACGGTTAAGCTAACGACAGCTACCATGCTAACGCGCACTTCCTGATTACCGGATAATAAAGCGCTTTCTAATTAGATGCAGAATCGCTCGTCAATCCCAAACCCATGGACACATTTGAACCAGGTGCTATACTGATGTAAACGATTGAAAGAAGTCGTAAAAACCTTAAATCAGCTGAAATGTGTTGCTCCAATAACAGTAAAACTAATCAAAACACTTCATATTTTACATCTTTTATGAGCAGGTCACTTTAAACTCATACGCATTTTTAGCGTTGCTTCTGTGTTACCATTTCTTCAGTATTAGCGTTGATAGCAGTCGTTAAAGTGGCATTATAGAGAGCAGCGCGTGCTTGAATGTACTCACAGAAGCTGGCTGTGTCCCTGTCACCATCTGCCACTCTGAGCTCCTCTTCCTCCTCCTCCTCCTCCTCCTCCTCTGTGCTAATTAGGCCCCAGTCAAATGCTATATGTGAACAAACAGTATCCTAAACAGACAGGACATTAATGTGATTTTACACTGGGTCCCTTAAATTAATACTGTACATAGGCTATAGCTGATTCATAGGACTGAAGCTTCCATGTGCGTCTGTCTTCATTTTACATTGGCTTTCACAAAAGGTCAGTGATTGGCCAAGGACAAACAAAACATTTTTTTTTAAATCCATTTTTAAATCCATCCATTATTAGCCTAGTTTAAACAAAACAAAACAAAAAACAAAGTTAAATTTGTAATTCTTCATCTTAAAATTGCACATAATGATACTTGTTAATGTATCAATATGTTTAAACGCCACTTTACACCAGATTGTAAGGCTTAAGTAGTAGCAGCAGGTGTTATTAGAAAGCCAGACGGTGCAACTCAGGGATCCCCAGGTCATGCTAATGCTAACTACTACACAAACACAGATTACATTGATGTTACACTGAGATAAAGGGGAAAAAAATGAAAACAAAGATTGGTTCATAAATCCTTGCAGAGGTCATAATTACTGAAGCAGGCTGCAGAATGATCAGCTGTTCGTAGTAATCGTCTGGTGCTGTTTAACGTTGAGAAAATGTGTGGTTTTATTAGTATAACAGCAACAGGTTGTGAGTGATGTCACAGAGGTCAGAGGTCAGGGAGCAAAAACCTCCACCAAGGCATGACTGCTTTACACAGTGATCTATGCTATAATGTTGTTTCCTCATCAAAACAGACCTGGAGTTGTGTTTTGTTTCATTCACATGTTTAACACACAAACCCTGCATATTTAGGCTGAGTTCTTCTCTCAAACAGAAAACACCCTGTTCCACCTGGTGATGTCATGTGGTAATACAGCAAGTGCTCCACTGTGTCTTTAAACTCCATACACCTTCACTAGAATCATTTCGATGATTTCAGCACTAGAATTGACACTTTCTACTGAACTAAAGGTAAAATGTAGCTGTTAACTTGAATACTACCGCTTCATGACATCACAAGGTGCAACTGAGCATTTTGAACTTTGGAGATGTAGATAGACTAATAATAAAGAGTTACTCAAACACGTGGGAATGAAACAAAACAGCATTTTGACTTTGGAGATGTAGACAGACTAATAATAAAGAGTTACTCAAACATGTGTGAATGAAACAAAACACAACTCCAGGTTTGATTTTAATGAGGTAACAACATTATAACATGGTTTAAACATTACAAGAGTCGATTTTGCGTAATATAAGACCTTTAATCCATATGAAGTATTACAAAATTGTACATCCTGGATCTAATGGGACTTATTAGTCAAAGGCTGAAACCTGTTTTGTAATTGAATATATGCTTTGTGACAAATTCAGCGTCTAACTGTGAAACACATTGATGTCAAACTTGTAAGAAAGAACCACGATGCTTTGGGATGAGAGCTGATTGGCTGTGTGTTGGCCCACCCTCCTTACCTCCTCATCTGAAAAAGCTGTTAAGAATTTAGATTTAAATAAGTACTTCTCCTCCTTTCAGGTCCTCCATGAATAATATGCACTCACAGAGGTATTAAGAGCCCACATTTCAATAGAGAGTGTCACACAACAGTCTGAGAACTTACATCAAATGAATTCACTGCACTGAAGCACGAATATTGATCTCCTCTTAATTACAAACGCAGAGCCGTGCAGTAAGTCAGATCTGACCTCCCTTTATTTACAGCATCTCCCCAGCATCTACTAAGAAATAAACGTCTGATTATTTATTATAGGACCAGTTAGAAAGAGTCCGAGGCAGAGGCCGGCGAGAGGAGTCTTGTAACCTAAGTCTCGGGAATTGGGTCAGTGCGGAGCAGGCTAGTACTACGAGGAGGTTAAGCCCGACGATTAGCTCCTAAGCCCAAGACCACAGTGGTGCAATCTCCTGGACAGAGCCGCCGGGACATGCGCACGCTTCACTCTCGCCGCATAGATTTACACTGATGAGAATCCGGCGGCCATTATGAAGACTTAAGACTTGATTAGTGTGAGCTGCAGTGAAGCAAGAGGCGACAAGAAGAGAGCTGATATATAGACTTTAATTGGAAGTGAACCCAATAAAGATGCATGCAGTTATTCATGGGTTGCGGGGTTTCAGTTTTGGGCGCCATTTTGGGGACTTTTGATAGATAGATTATGGTAAATAGTCACATTTTTATATAGTGCTTTCTCACCTTCAAGGGACTCAAAGCACTTTACGTCAAGGAACCACACATTCATACACGAGGGTACGCAGACGCTGGGGGCGAGGTGGGTTAACTGTCTTGCACAAGGACACAACGGCAGTATTTATGCGTGGAAGCTGGAATCGCACTGCCAACCTGTGGGTCAGTGGATCTGAGAGCGGGATTCGAACCACCAACCTTCTGATCAGTGGACGCTCTATCAACTTGCATATTGTGTTAAACTTTTATCATTTTCGATGGAGGGCTGGGGCCTATATAACTCTGCGGGAGATTTACTGTTAACTTCTGGTCCACAAATGTTGAGTCAGTGTAACAAGAACGGTTTTGGGGTTGAATAATGGCACAACTTTCTGAAAATGTATTATTATTTTTTTTTTTTTTTACCAACGTTGAACTTTGTGCCAGTTTTGGTATCATGTGAATAGGCCCAGTAAAGAAAATTAACCATAAACCAGATAAACAAATCTACAATCTGGCAGTTAAACAGCAAATTCCACCATGGAATTCTGACTTTTCCCCGGAGAGGTGTTCCGGGCATGTCCCATTGGGAGGAGGCCCCGGGGGAGACGCAGGACACGCTGGATGGACTGTTTCTCTTCGCTGGCCTGGGAACGCCTCGGGGTCCATCGGAGGAGCGGGAGGAAGTGTCTGGGGTGAGGGACGTCTGGGAGTTCCTGCTTAAACTGCTGCCACCGCGACCCGCCCGGGATAAGCAGAAAAAGATGGATGGAATTCTGACTTTTCCTCCACCTCCATTTTAAACTATATATTCTACAATGTTGTCATGGGAACGCGTAAAAAAGTGAAGTAATTTATATGAAGCTTAAACATCGACTTACCTGATCTGGACAGTAGTTTAGTTAAAGTGTATGGATTTGAAAAACATAGAGGAGCTTGATAAAAACATGATGATAAATACGTTTCTGCTCTGTTCATGTCCAAAACCATCTCGGCCTCTGAAGTCATCTCCAAAACACAACCTCGGACGAGCGCTTAGCAACAGTCGAAGTACACAACAAAGCCTGGCTGGAGGAGGACGACTATCTGATGGGACCAGCTGGAGCGCAAGAACAATAAGACACAAAAGATGACGTTATAGACTGGAGCACTTTAATTATCCAAGTCCCCAGTCTGAAAACAGCTCTGCAAAAACATCTCTTTTCTGTTGGTGCTAAAATAATTCAATCCCAGCTTCTTGGCATAACTGAAAACTATTATTGTCAAAATGAGTGTTGCCGATTATAAACACAGTTGGTCCCTTTAAATGTTCTATTTTCAAATCTCAATTCTTGGAGTCTTTTCAAAATAAAAATAGAGCTCTGTTGCTAATTAAACTGTTAAAGCAGCTTCACAAATGTTCTTTTTTTTACACCTATTTTTACACCTACCTGTGGAACAAATACCAGGACAATTATAAATAAAGCATCTCTCCACAGACTTCTTTTCAACACCTGTTCGTCTCCATGGAGATGTTATTTCTTTGCCTAAAGTTCCACAGTATGGCATTAAACATATTTATACACAGAGACAAGCAACTCCACCTGGGCAAGTTACAGATTTAAACGGAGGTAACCCACTCACACTAATGCAATGTTTTTCAGCAGTAAAAACACCTGCGTTAGATAGATACCTTTAATGCCATATTGTGAAACATTCCAGGCAACGCAATTTTATCTCTGGAGACGACCATGTTTTTGGTGTGTTCAATATTTGAAGGTCCTATATTACACAAAATTGACTCTCGTGAGCTTTAAAACATACCTGGAGTTGTGTTTTGTTTCATTCACACATGTTTGAGTAACTCTTTATTATTAGTCTGTCTACATCTCCAAAGCTCAAAATGTTCTGTTCCACCTTGTGATGTCATGCGGTGGTAGTTGTCACGTTAACAGCTACGTTTTACCTTTAGCTCAGTGGAAATTGGCAATTCCGAGCCTGAAATGAAATGATTCTAGTGAAGGTGTATGGAGTTTGAAAACACAGTGGAGCACTTCCTGTATTACCACATGACATCACAAGGTGGAAAGAGTTTTTTTCAGTTTGAGAGAAGAACTCAGCCTAAATATGCAGGGTTTGTGTGTTAAACTTTAAGAGTGCAGATAGGTAAACCATTGGAATATTATTCCAGAGACCATGAACTAAGATACAAGAGAACAGAGGTCAGTGAATGCAGCAGCGTCCTTTGAAGTGCCATATCTGGTGGTGCAGTCTGAAAAAGCCCACACTACTGCAAAGACTCATTCACCTTAACGGCTGATATGAAAAGAGCAATGCAAAGGGACTGAAGACTAAAATAACAATGGGGATGAACGCAAGAATCTTATTTACTTCAGAATATGCCTGTGGGGGTTTTCTATAAAAAGACAGGATATTTAGTCATTTGCAGAGGGCATTCTATTATGTAAATACTTAATTGTAGCCTTTGTTATTCAAAAATGAAATTGCAATTGTATCCAAGACATGGCCAAAGGCATGAAAGGTCCTATATTACGCATAATGGACTCTTGTGAGATTTAGCAATGTTCTAATACTGTTACCTCCTCAAAAACATACCTGGAGTTGTGTTTTGTTTACAGCTCCTTTTACCTTTTGTTCAATAGAACAGAGCGTGTTAAACGGTGAATGAAACAAAACACAACTCCAGGTCTGTTTGTGATGAGGAAACATTATAACATAGATCAGAAAACAGCGCAATATGGGCCCTTTAAAGACGATTTTTTTTAGATTTATTGAATTAAATATTATTGTCAGCCAATAAGAGGAGACAGATCCAGATTAATTATATCGCCTGGCTGCACGAGAATGTTTTTGAGCCCGTTCTTCCTGTGAATGTGCTATGAGTGGGTGTGAACAAGGCAACTTTCTAAACATGTGAGCGAATGTGCGAGACTCGCTGGTGTCTGCGTGACATTATCAGCTCTAAAAATGGCTGCTTCTGGGCTTTGTCAGTTAAAAGTCACTCCGCATCTCAACTAGAACTGTAACTCTAACTATTTTTATTAGTTTTTTAGCAAATAAAAACGGATGTACACGAAAAAGTGCAAGGTAGATACCGCAGCGATCTGATATTGTGTGTTTCGCTCAGAGTTGACACCTTTTGTTGTTCTGTTTACATGTTGTTAATGTAACGCCGACGAGTTCACGTGTAGTTTCTGTTCGTGAGTTACTGGTCTGTTTTGGAGACTGGCTCTAGAAGTTGAGACTGCTGTTGTTTTGCTGTTGTTTTCGTGCGGGTTACGACCTACGGTAGCCCCTGCGTTCAATAAACAACCAGAAGAAATTTGGCGTGTTTCCTCACTCCAGAAAACCACAATACGTTTAATGCTGTACATTCCCCAACAAATCAATAGCAGCTCCGTAGAGACAAGCAGATAAGCAGACAAGTATCTCCCCACCGGAAAAGTTACACAATGTGCCTTTAAAATCACTGTGTACGTGTGTAAATGGTATCTATAGGGCCTCCTCTTATTAGGTGATACTTTGAGATCAGTTTTGAAGTGTTACTACATTTCCGTTTCTCTGAACTTGGGCTGTAAACATCGTCCAAACCTTCTATTAGTTGACTAATTATTTTATTTAGATGATAAGGATTTATATGGGACAACAGCAGAAAGGAGACATAAGTGAGTTAGCTGAAGATTTGGTATCTTTTGGTATCTACACGACCAGTCAAAAGTCTGGACACACCCTCTCATTCAGTGCTTTTTTCCCTTTATTTTTAATACTTTCTACATTTTATATATACACACAAGACATCAAATATATGAAGTAAGATGTATGGAATTATGTAGTAAAGAAAAAAAGTAAATAACTCTAATTTATATATATTCACATCCCCAAAGTCGCCTCTCTTTGCTTTGTAGAAAAAAAGAGTTCATATATTTGATGTGTTCCATATGTATCTAAAATGTAGAAAGTAGTAAAAATACAGACAGACAGACAGAAAAAGACACTGAGGGTGTGTCCAAACTTTTGTCTGGTAGCATATGTGTAAAAACGCAGGTTAAACTCAGGACTCACAAGATCCTCGGCCTTTGCTCAGGCGGCTTTTTCTTTTCAAACCATCAGACAGTGGAATCAGCTCCAGACAGGCTGAAATTGTCTGTAGATCGTAATCATTTTACTAGAAATTTGAAAAAGCACATTATAGATAATCGAGTGTGTCAGCGTCAGTCTAGTTCATTTGTTCTGTTCTGTTTCACTGTAAAAACTTGCACATAACGATTTTTAATATTTGTATAACTCTAGGAAACAGTGTATTGGACATGGGGACATTTTATTGTATTTTACTGCTAACGCTAATAATGAACTGTTAGTCTTATAATGTATTTGTAATGAAATTAGTATTTTTAATGTGTGTTCACCCAGTGACTGCAGATGGAAAGTAGCAGCAGCTAAATCTGGTACAAATCATCTTTTCATTTGTAAGATGAATTAATTTGTACATGGTCCCTGACAAGTAAAGAATAAAGAAAGAAAGAAGAAAGAAAGGAACACTTTTTTCTGCATAAATAGCTGTTTTGCATGAACTCTCGAGCAGGTGTAGTCTTGTGTTTACAGTTTGGGCCAGATACATAAAGATACCTACCGTAATAGCTTTGAGAACTTGTGCCACGCCCCCTTTTTAGTCGACCAATCAAACGACAGGGCACGTCTTTAGCCGACCAAGAATTTCTTTAGTCGACTACAGCCCTATTATATACAGCCCAACTCTGAACCCTGTAAATACACAGTAACTGGCCTGGATGGATATTACTCTGCACAAAATACGTGTAAATCCGTTGATCCCATAAACCACTCATCTTCCAATAACGGGAGCATTCCTCTAAAACCCTTTTTCAGACGAGATGCCGACAGCGCGCGACGGCTTTGCTAGTAGTGCCTGTTTAATCAACCTCTTGATCTTTGTATTTAATGTGGGCTAATGCTCTTCCATTGTCCCGCGGTGTAAGTGGCTCTCTTGGGTAAATTATGTGCATATTTTGAGCTAAAGGTGACGTTCGCTTTTGAAATTAACGAGGTGAGACGGCGTTCTGTGACTGAGAAGAAGTGTCGCTGCCAAAGCCGAATCCGCTAATGCAGTTTGGCTTTGGGGCCAATAGTGTTGCATTAATTCATTAAGGAACTGCAAGTCAGAGTTTTTGTGTTAAATTAGAAAAAGGAAAGAGGGAGGGAGTGTAATTTAAAGTAAAGGAAAGGTGGGCATAAAGTGCTTTCAAGATAAAATGGAAGATTCTATTTTGAATATATGCAAAATTTGGCCTGACACGATAATAAATTTTGAAGTGTGATATATTGCTGAAGTAAATATAGACGTTAAACGATTATTCTGAAACTAATTTATTTCACTGACACAATAACCCAAGAGCAGATTTAAACCACAAAAATCAAAAACATACCTAGAGTTGTATTGATATTTTTGTATTGAGTTGTATTGAGCTGTATTTTTATCTGGATACAGCTGGAGTTGTGTCCAGTTTTGTTGCGTCATAGGTAAAAATCCAAACTTCTACACAGTTCTTAAGCCCATACACCATCACCAGCCTTGGCTCCTTGTGTGGCTCTATTAGCTCAAAAACTATTTGAAATGTACAATATTGTTAAAAAACCATGAGCTCCAATAAATAAATTTGGTAGGTGGTTTGCATCTGTAATGAGTCATAGAACTTATTTATTTAACCTTCTACAGCTCAGATCTTATCATATTGCAAAAATATAACCAAAAATGTCCCAGTATTGCAAAGAAAATATACACATGATAAATATTGACCCCTTCCCCCAAAAATATTGTTCCATCTCACATATATTGAACGATAAGTTGATATAGTCAAAATGTTCATATTAGTATTATTATTATTGTTATAGTGTTACTGAGTAAATCATTTTGACACTTATAAAAAGATGTGAAAAAGGCTGACGAGGGAATAAAAAAAATGTATGCTAATGTTAAAGTACTTTTACGTTCTTCTCCAGTGTCAGGGCAGAGTTAAAATACATACATTTTAATACAGTAGGGTGACAGTAGCTCAGGTGGTAGAGTGTTTGTTCACTGATCTGAAGGTTGGTCAGTTCAAATCCTGCTCTCGATCCAAAGATTGGTTGAGCGGTCAGATCCACTGACCACAGGTTGGCGCTGGTGTGTGAATTTGTGTGTGAATGGGTGAGTGGAGCCTTGAAGGTGGAAAAACGCTATATAAAAATGTGACCATTTAGTCTTCATGTTTTTCAGCTTCTTGTTATTGCTGACATTTTGTGGACTTTTGACCAATCGAAAGACAGGATATATTCTTTTGAATTTGCCATAGTAATTTCTATGACAAATGTGCTATTTTTTATCACTCAGAGATGCATGGGTAGTATAGTATAATAAAGAAATGGTCAGTTTTGCCTATCTTATCCACACCAACAGAAAAGGGAATTGCACTGCAGAGAGAATTATAATCTGAGAGGTTTGGTGTCAAGGGCAAATGTTGTGGAGCGGACAGTAGCGGAGTGTACTGTAGCGTCTGACAGAACAGCCTCAGCTAATTTTAGTCCAGGTGAAACAAAGGGAACAAGGGGAGGTTAGAAAGGTGGATGAGCTAAAATAAATATTACACTGTAAAAAGGGAATCTAGGCTGGTTAAAGAACACATATTCTGCATTTGGAGCTTTTAACCATGTTATGTTGTTGTCCCCTCATGAAAAACATATCTGGAGATGCATTTTTGTATTGAATTGTATTTAGCTGTATTTTTTATTGGATACATCTGGAGTTGGGTCCAGTTTTGTTGCGGCATAGGTAAAAATCCAAACTTCTGCACAGTTTAAGCCCATACACTATCACCGGACTTGGCCTTATGCATGACTCTATTAGCATAGTACTCGTTTCTGTGTAGACTCTGCACATCTGACTGGGCGACAGGTGCGTCGGAGGAGAAGCACTTGATCTGAAAGCTTAAGAAAACTCCCGAACACTGTCTCACTCTTGGTTCACTTGTATTCACACAACGTTTCGGTCCCTCTGACCTTCCTCAGGTCTATTAGCATAGCATTCACGGTTTAGTATTCATTGTTTACTTTCTGATTGTTCATTCCCGTTGCTGACAGCAGAGGGAGCTCTAACACCTAAAAGCCTCATTAGAAACAGAGATGAAGTTTACAAAGTATGTTTTTCAAATGCCGACAATATTTTAAGTTAGAAAATGTTAAATACTTATCCCAGAAGTGACACAGTGCAGCTTTAAGCTCACAGCTGTAGTTTTTGCAGTGTAAACATTGCAGAATGGAGGGATGACAGCCTGACGGGGGCCAGACGGATGAGCCAATCGATCAGAACCAGAGGGTTAGTTTATTGAAGGCGCAGCAGGAGAACAGAGACACCAGAGCAGTGCATGAGGAGAGGGGAGCAGAGGGCCTGTGATAAACTCGTATCTGTTTAACAATGATGTACTGTCATGTTCTCCACTTTGATATTGTAATATACACCGCTGATGTTAGAGACAGGAGGGAAGTGAAACATTCAAGGCTCACACACTTGTTTTTTGTAAATGTGCAGTTCATCTTTGCACCCAGCACATTCTGACTGTAATTATATACATCAGTAATCACCTTACACCATATGTATTGATTGCACGTGAGCATATGGGTCGCATCAATCCAAGCCAAACATGACCCAGTTCTCCATAAGAAGCATGTTGTTCAAGATATATATATATTTTTTTATAAATAAAAATTCCTTAGCATCCTTTGATTTCAGTTTAGTTGATAGTAGAATTTTTTGACATGTTCCACAGTATGGCATTAAACATACCTATCTTCTATTTATTATTTATAACAGTTTTATTGCTGAACAAATACCTTGAAAAACATGCTCGCCTCTCCACAGATCTGACCTGTAACTTGGCTTAGTGGTGCCACCTGGTTGTCTCCATATAGAGGTGATAGAGGTTTAACTCCTTCATTTTATTGCCTTTCCGTGAAACATTACAGACAAAGCAATCACATCTCCATGGAGACAAGTAGGCAGCATACTCTGCAACAGAAAAGTTACACAATGCTCCTTTAAAATGGACCATAGACTTTATATTATGGCTAGACATGGGATTGACAAAGATCCCTTTCATCACAGTATGCGTGACCTTTGAACTTGCGCAGACAGTGAAAGTGAAATCGAATCCAAGCAATTTGCCTGTTCTCTTTTCTTTCATCAGTGGAGCCAATGCAGAGCCATAAATCACTATTCAGGATGTGCTCCCACACTGTATCTTTAGAGAATCTATGGGGAATGTTTTCTCGTGTAAATCATTGCTATTTTTTCACAGTCTGTATCGACGTGAGGCAGAAACACATCTATCTCTTGTAGCTCAAAGCCGTAGAGGCCGCTGCTATTTGTCCACTTTTCACTTTCATCATAGGAAAACCCCCTCCACTACTGTTATTGTGAGTCAGAAACTAGAATCAAACAAGATAAAGGTGTGTTGCTGGTACAAGATGGCTGTAGGAGTTACTGTCACTAACAAGCTTTCTGTTGCCGGGTTTACTGTATGATGATCACACAAGGTTTCATGAGATGTTTTTTTTTTGTTTTGGTTTTTTTTGTACTTTGATTGCTGTGTTGCTATATAAAACTGCTGCAATTGGAAGGAAAGTGTAACACCATTTTGCAGAGAACACCAAAACCCGGTTTTCACTGGGTTTGTATACATCCAGTTTGTTGTATATAACTGATATTTTGAGGACTTTTGACAATTCCAAAGTTTGAATATTTTGTTTTGAATTGTTAATTGCTACACTAACTGTGCAAATTTTATTTTTATTTTTTTTTTATCACTGAACCCACGGATAAAACCCTGCTAATATTTAACACAGAGGGGGGCAGCTAAAATATTAAAATGCAGATTTGCGTTGTAATACAGTGCGTCCTTGGGTCTAGTCCGTAGACTGTATAAAGAAATGGACTAAGTGAGTGTGACGTCAGCCATAGCGTTCGGCTCCAGTCAAATGAAGGTCGTTGAGGCTAGAGCAGTTACAGGGAGGGATTTGGAGCCGAGTTCCTTTTTTGGAATTCCGACCGCAAGTATCATAGCAACCAAAGAGCCAATCCGGAGCAAGGCTGTTGAATGTAAGGCCTCTTCCCGCCTGCACCGCTGGTTTAGCAGGGAGCGAGCGCTTAGCAACGCTGCCAATCAAGCTTGTTGCCAACGCTAGCGGGAGCGACCTCGGGGAAAGAAGGCACCTGGTTTGTCTGTTATTAATGTTCATATCTTGAATCATGGACAAAATAGTAAAATAAAAACACCAGGATCATGTAGAGCGGGTTAATATGAACATTTTAAGACCAAAATGATGAGTCTGACAGCAGCAGTTACAGAGAGAGGGGTGACAATTTTTCAATGTAAAGTGAATTGGAGCCAGAGTCGATGGAGCCGGAAGCGCGCCCATGATCACTGCCTATTTGGAACGTGGCGGCTAGCGTGTTAGCTATGTCCATTTATATAGCCTAATATAGCCTTATATAGCCAGATTCAACATTTCTGAATTTCCCTTTTGGATATTTCAGGGCGAAGTACAATGTTATTAATAGAGAAAACTGTCTCTTGTCCCCCATCACATTTTAGAATCTGAAAACCACCAATTAGTTTAATAGTTCATATTCCAGTTTTCTCTAATGCTTCTAAAATTTGCACTTTGAAATTAATCATAATAACTGTCAAAAAAAAAAAAAAAGTCTCAGCCATAGATCCAACATAAAACACAAAAAAACACTTCCTGAATGTAACTTTTTTCCCCCTCCTTGACAGATTATTCTACTGTATCTCAAAGCGACCAGTACAATTACAACATCCCACGCCATCACTGCTTGACTGCACTGACAGTGTGGGAGCGTGACAGAAATCCTCTTCTTCCATCCACTATTGATGCCAATTTACACTTAAGAGACGGGCAGGGAATTATCACAGGGACTTTTTTTATTACGCCGAGCTAAAAGTCTTAAAGTAGCGGACTGGGAAATGCAGAGGTTATATAATACAGGATACGAGCCTGTAATTGCTTCCCCCCTGAAAGATTACAACTTTAAAGGTCCTATATTACACAAAATCGACTCTTGTGAACTTTTTGGCATGTTAGAATGTTGTTACTTCCTCAAAAAAATACCTGGAGCTGTGTTTTTTGTTTGTTTTTTTCATTCACACATGTTTGAGAATGCTCTGTTCCAACTTGTGATGTCATGTAGTTGTAGTTTTCAAGTCACCTACCTTTTACCTTTTCTTCAGTAGACAGTGACAATTCCAGGGCTGAAATTTTCCAAATGATTCTAGTGAAGGTGAGTGGAGTTTAAAACACAGTGGAGCACTTCCTGTATTACGAGATGGAGCGTTTTTTGTTCAAGAAAAGAACTCAGCGTAAATATACAGGATTTGTTTATGAAATATGTGCGAATGAAACAAAAGGACTAAAAATCTCTACAATCCAACGACTTATCCCAAACTACATTTTGACAATAGCATCAATAGATCAGATTTCTTATTTGTATGTTAAAAGGCCCATCCAAACAAAGCACACAACTAAAACGTTTGACTCACACGTTCATGAGTTGTAGCCTACGGGGACTATAGTGTCTGTCACAGCACTTTTGAATGTGATCAATTTACATGTCTAGATATTCTAAATGTGTCGTGCAGGAGTAGGCACATTTTGACTGTCTGCCTGTTTCAAATGTGCAAACGTAAAGAGAAAGTGCCCATAATGAATACGTTTGAACTAGAATTGTACTGCGTCAGCTAAACGACACGCATCAGTACATCTCCATAATCAGAATGAGATTAAAACATTCATCTTGATTACATTGAACTGTAAATTAATTTATTGTTATTGTTCTACGAGCACAGGTGGGTAGAGTAACAAAAACGTATACACAGGTTAGAGTACGGTCACTGTAAAATTAAAGAAAAAATGACTAGTGACCTGCCTGTCGAGACGTCTCCGTGGGGATGCCATACGCTGTCCCCGGAATGTTCCACAGTACGACATTAAGCTTTTATTCATGTGTGAAAAACATGCATTCCTGTAACTTTGCCTGCTGGAGTCACCTTCTTGTTTAATGCCATACTGTGGAACATTCCAGGACAGGCAAAGTAATACCATCCCCCTACACCTGAAAAGTCCCATAGTGCATCTTTAATCTTATTCGATAGCGATAACTCTAAGGGAACCGTATTTCTTCTGTATTTCGTCTCTACCCTTGATATCCTCGTTTCTATTTTTGGCCTGTGCCGTGTAAACTGTGGTTTAATGTGATTGATTTTAGAAAATGTGCGCGTCAGGTGAAAAATACCGGAGCTTTACCTTTAACTCATCCCCTTTAATTTGTTTTCTGGCCTGCTTTACTGCTACTGCAACTGCTAAACAACGGGAGTGTATTCAAAAAGACCGATGTCCAGTGTATCCTTTGGCAATACACTTCACCCACAATGCCTATGAATATGATGTGTGTCAGACAGTAGCACCTCTTCACGATGTTTCACGTTTTTTTTCAAAGTCGCTATAAAAATTCAATGCATTCCAATGAAAATAAAGCTGATTGTGATTCTTTTTGTTATGATTACCTTAACATTTCCCCTTCTCTTTCTTTCGTTCTCACTGCATTAACTGTCCTGATATATCTTATACTGCAGGGGGGGCCCTTGTATTTTTCCTAAAACCTGGCGCATGACTTATTTACTTTTTATAATATGGTTAATATGTTTCGTGACTTGTCCCTGATCAAATACATATATTCAAATTCAATTCAAATAACACCAAATAGCACTGTTTTATTTTAATATCTGATTTTATATTAGGCAAGGTAAGTTTATTTGTATAGCACAATTCGTACACAAAGTATTTCAAAGTGCTTTACAGAATAAGAAAGACATTACAGTACAAATAAATCAAAAACATAAATAATCATCATAAAATTAACATTAAAAGAGAACAGTGCAGAATAAAAACTCGTTCCTTTCAGTCATATTCACAGCTAAACAAAACCGTTTGGAGCCTGGATTTAAACATTGTCAAAGTAGAGGCCTGTCTCACATCTTCAGGAAGACTGTTCAGGTCTTAGCTGCATAAAACTGAATTCCCGATGTTAAGTCCTGACTCTGGGCACCAGCAGGAGGCCAGGACTAAGCCAGGACTAAACTAGGACTAAAGCAGGTCTAAACCTGGACTAAAGCAGAACTAAAGCAGGACTAAACAAGGACTAAAGCAGAACTAAACCAGATCTTCATCAGGACTACAATAGTGTGAGATGGTTCATATGGCACTAACATGTGGGAGATGTTCTTTGGTGCTGGGCCATGGAGAGACTTGTAACAAGCAGAGCTGCTTTAAAGTCTATTCTCTGAGCCACAGGAGCCAGTGCGGAGACCCGAGCACATATATATTATCGGTATATTGTAGGTTTGTAGGTCTGGAGGGGTCGTGGGTGACATTTGCTGGAATAAGCTGTGCCGTAAGACGAATTTCTTTTCTATCTTGGAACAAATAAACATCTATTCTACTGTCTTCCCTCCACAGGTGTAACCCAGTGCAGACCCTGATCGGGGCAGGATGCCGGAGCAGAGCAATGACTACCGCGTGGTGGTGTTTGGGGCGGGGGGAGTGGGGAAGAGCTCCCTGGTGCTTCGCTTCGTCAAAGGAACGTTCAGAGATACGTACATCCCGACGGTGGAGGACACGTATCGTCAGGTGATCAGCTGTGACAAGAGCGTGTGCACTCTTCAGATCACAGACACCACCGGGAGCCACCAGTTTCCAGCCATGCAGCGCCTCTCCATCTCCAAAGGCCACGCGTTCATCCTGGTCTACTCCATCACCAGCAGGCAGTCTCTGGAGGAGCTCAAGCCCATCTACCAACAGGTCTGGGAACACTAAGTAACGTCTAGTAGTGAAAATATGGGGACGGGAATTTTACCTTTTTGGGAAGAACTGGGCCATTTAAAACTGAATGTTTTTTTGTATTTTGTTTGTGCCACAACACATGACTAAAGGAAATACATTTGATATTACTGGAGCGACAGTAGCTCCATTGGTGGAGTGTTTGGCCACTGACCCGCAGGTTGGCGGTGCAATTCTAGCTCATACAGAATGAATGCTGTCATTATGTCCTTGGGCAAGACACTTAACCTACCTTGCGTACACTGGTGTGTGAATGTGTGTGTGAATGGGTGAGTGGTTCGTTGGTGTAAAGTGCTTTGAGTGCCTTGAAGGTGAAAAAGAGCTATATATAAATGGGACCATTTACCATTATTTAAACACTGTAGTAAAGAGCACTATACATTGTTATTGTTGATCATAAAAAAAAAAAACATACCTAATTAATATGAATATATAAATATATATTTCCTGATCAAAAGTGCTCAAAATGGTTTCCATAACCAGAAAAAGTCATGTGTCTAAAATCCATGGTCTGCTTTGTGCATTCATTCTATTTTAAAACATGACAACAACAACAACAACAACAACAACAACAAAAACAGCAACCAAACAATGATACAATGACCAAGCATTTATACAAAATTGACAAAAGAAAAACATGATTCACCACAGCTCTTGTGCACAGATGCATAATAGTTTTTCAAAACACATCAGTGCATAATCAGTATTCTCTGCTCATAGTGGTTCACTGCTATTGCTCCGAGATCCGTTGTAGTGAGTCCATTTGTTCTGCCCTTGGGAAATCACACTTGGATTGATGGAGACTTGACTAATCAGCTGCTGTCTAACTCTGAGGAGCTGGGCTGATAAACGTCCTTTTTCCCTGTACAAATGAGTTAGCGTGGTCTGGTTTATGTTTAATATCCAATGAATATCTGAGCCCATTGACATGAAATGGGAAGTTGTTCGGTGAAGATTATATACCCTCCAAAAGTATTAAATCATAAGTCGATATAGTGATTATTGAGACCGGCCTAAGCATGATTATGATCATAAAAATCTAACTTTCTTGCTGTACCACAAAAACATATATGTTTCTCACAAGTGCTAAGAAAAGGTACCCATGATAAATACTGAGCGCTCATATAAACTGAAGCTGAACTATTGATGACAGTAGTTCAGTTGGTGGAGGGTTTGTTCTCGTTGTCGACATAAATACTATTGGTTGAGCGGTCACATCCACTGACCCACAGGTTGGCGGTGTGACTCTAGCTCCCACAGATGAATGCTGTCATTGTGTCCTTAACCCACCTCACCCCCAGTGTCTGCGTACACTGGTGTATGAATGTGTGCGTGAATGGGTGAGTGGTTCCTTGATGTAAAGCGCTTTGAGTGTCTTGAAGGTGGAAAAGCGCTATATAAAAATGTGACCATTACCATAGTATTTATTGTGGCAGACCTAAACATAATTATTGAGTGTCTGAAGGGGGAAAAGCGCTATATAAAAATGTGACCATTACCATAGTATTTATTGTGGCAGACCTAAACATAATTATGATTTTTTTTTTTTTTCCAAGTATCTTATTGTACCACAAAAACACAGGAATAAGTTCTGTACAAAGAAAAGGTTCCCATGATAAATATTGAGCCCCCAAAAATATTGTTCTAGCTTTCATATATTGAATTATTATGACAGGCCATTGTTCACAAGAATAATTGTGAACAAAAAAACCTAACTATATCACAAAACATATAAAAGGTTTTCTTATAAGTGCAATGAAAAGGTATACACTATAAATATTGAGCCCCGAAAAATACTGTTATACTAGCTTTTATTTTGATTTTTTCAATTAATTGAACCATAATGGTAAATGGTCACATTTTTATATAGCGCTATTCCACCTTCCAGGCACTCACCCATTCACACACACATTCACACACACATTCACACACACATTCACACACCAGTGTACGCAGACACTGGTGTGGCGAGGTGGTTTAAGTGTCTTGCTCAAGGGCACACCTGCAGCATTCATTTGTGGGAGCTGGAATCACACCGCCAACCTGTGGGTCAGTGGATCTGACCGCTCTACCAATCCTGTTTATGTCGAGAACGGGATTTGAACCACCAACCTTCGGATCAGTAGACAAACACCGCCACCCACAAGTCGATAATTATTGAGACAAGCCTAAGCATGATTATGACCCAAAATAAATCTAATTATCTTACTGTACCACTGTCATAACCCGGCTCCAAGCCATGACAGAAAATACGCAAAACCACATATTCAATTAAATAAAGTGTTTATTTAACAAATTAATTAAGTTAAAGCAAGTTGTAATGAGTTATGAATATCTGTAAATGTCCAGGGGTGTAAGTGCGAGTGTCCGACTTGAAAGGTGTGTATGTGGAATGTTGTATGTTGCGTAGCAAAATTAATGAAAAGAAGTGCGAGACGCGTAGGTGACCGGCTGGGAGCAGGATGAGCCAGCACGAGCTTCTGGCGCGCACGAGTTTTTAAAGGTGCAGTGCGTCGGGCCCTTGACGCACGCACCGGAACTGCACCAACCAACTCCACCTGCACACAAAATAATACCTCACGGCAAGACATCTAGAGATGGAGCCGTGACAACCACAAACACATATAAATAGTTCCCTACAAGTATTGAGCACACAAGCTTAACTACATCCAAAAACTCTACAAATTTAAACCATCTCTCATTGTCTATTTGCAGATTTTGGCCATTAAGGGGAACGTGGAGTCCATCCCGATCATGCTGGTGGGCAACAAGAGCGACGAGACCCAGCGAGAAGTGGAGACCAAAGATGGAGAAGCCCAGTCCAAACAGTGGAAGTGCGCATTCATGGAAACCTCGGCCAAAACCAACCACAATGTCACCGAATTGTTCCAGGAGCTTCTCAATCTGGACAAGAAGAGGAACATGAGCCTCAACATCGACGGGAAGAGGTCTGGAAAGCAGTCCCGTGCCGAGAGACTGAAGGGCAAATGCAGCGTTATGTAAATTCAACAAGCGCGTTACCAAGACGGCCACGGGATAGCATCACGCAAGCATTTTAATTTGAAGGAGCTAGCTGTCTTGTTGAAGTAAATGGAAGATATTTAGCCATCCAAAACTTATCTGTTTCATCCACCCACCTGCCTACTTGAACTGACAAATTACCTATGAAAAGCATTTTAATTTGACACCATGTTTTGCTACTCGCCTACCTAAACTTGTTTTGAGAAGACATTTCTGCAGATAACGAGCTTTATAGAGCATTTTAATTTGACTTAAGAAGGAGCTGTCTAGTTGTAAATGGAAGATATTTAGCCATCCGGAACCGATCTTTTTCATCTGCCCACCTGGCTTCTTTGGGCTGACACCTAAGCTCACGAAGAACGCATCCGTCAAAGATTATAAAGCATTTTAATTTGACAAAAGTAAGAGCTGTCCGTTTGAAGTAAATGGAAGAAATTCGAAAACATCTGTTGTCATTCATGTATTTTTTCAGTCTTGCCTCCAAAAGCGAAATATACAAGTTGGGAATTTTCCTCAACCAATCTGTCAATCACAAAGCATTTTAATTTGAGTTAAGTGGGAGTCTAGCAACAGCTGAGAAGAGGATCAGTCTCTCAACGTGTCTAGGACACCCACCTACCTATTTTGAGCTGACAAATTGGATCAAAGAAACAGAAATATGTCCAAAAAAACATTGGCTAGCCTCGCTCAAGCGTTACGAAGACTGAAAAGGCTGAAGAAAGTGGAAGAACTTCAGTTTTCAACACATTTCCATCGCCTCATCTCTGTAAACAAAAGCCAGAGCTGTCCGTTTGAAGACACCAACACATTCATGATAGAAGTTTTAAAAGAAAACTGCAGAATCGGTCATGCTAGAACGCTTTTGAACTCATCGCACTGAGAAGGCCAAGCACGACCCACGACTGGTCAACTGGACGGCGTTGTAAATATAAATATCTATACATAACAAGGCGTAGTTCTTCACGCAACAACCATATGCTCCACCTAACTACACGAGACTCATCGATCTCTTTGTTTAACTCGTATCTCCGCTTCATAGAAATCTCATTTAAAAGTGGAGAATTAATCCGCGGCAGGGCGTGCACATAAACAACGCAACGATCCTTTTAAGACTTTGAATGGTTGTAGATTACGTCACAGTGTGGGATTTTCGCCTGCCTTGAAGATGTACTGTACTTGGATAATCATTGCCAAGAACCCGGGACGAAGTGGAGAATGTCGTTTGGCACTTTGAAGGTGTTTTATTTTTGCCTTTTTAATTAATTTTTATGTTTTGAAGATAAAAAAAAATCCTACTGAGAAGCACACAAAAGCATGGACGGTATAAATACTACAGTTTTGTTGCTTTTACTCAATGTTTTTGTATTTGATTTTCAGGAATCTGTCAATCACACTGCAAAAATAATATCTATCATGGGTTAAAATGACTTGAATTTTGAATCTTAAACTTGATTTCAATAGTTTCAATAGTTTATATGACGTTATTATTGAATCATATGATTTATGTTTCAAGATAATTCAACTTGAAATAAGAAGTTACACTACAAAAGTTTGGACACACCATCTCATTTCAATTTTTAATTTTTTTTATTTTACTACTTTCTACATTTTAGATATATACAGAGGAATCAAATATATGAAGTAAGATATATGGAATTATGTAGTAAAGAAAAAAAAATAATAATAACTCCACGAAATATTTTTTGACAAAGCAGAGTGGCTACTTTGAGGATCTGAATATGAAATATTTTTAAAAATTTGTAGTTATTTACATTTTTTTCCTTGCTACATAATTCCATATATCTTACTTCATACATTTGATGTCTTCTGTATATATATATATCTGTATTTTTATACTCACACCTGCACCTGTTTTTAATGTTTTAAATGGACTTATGTATGTTTTTTGGGGGTTTTTTTGCATTTTTTTTCTGTATGTTGAACAGGGCGCCTATGAAAAAGAGAGTCTAAGTGCTCTTATTGCGTCTCCCTGTATAAATAAAGATAAATAAAATAAAATGTAGAAAGTAGCAAAAATAAAGAAAAAAAAATTGAACACGGGTGTCCAGACTTTTGACTGGTAGTGTATGTGTTACCATTCAAAAACATCTCAAATCAACTCATATAATCTTCACATGTAAAGAAAACAAGTCCAAAAACTCCTCAAACTGAGTTTCTGAAATCACGTCATGTAATTCCTCTAGATAATATTTTTTGCAGTGCACTGATACTCAAATGCACAGGAGAATTCATGCAAAAATCGATACAACCTACTGGCTGACACGGCCTCTTCAGAAAATGCCCTCACTGCACTTTAATACTATTTAAACAAACACGTAACAAGCGTCACTGCAAGTCGCCATGTTGTTTGCCTATATATTGTGTTTCACTGGTCTCCGAGTATAACCACGTCCACCTGGAGCATTCATCCAAAGTGCTTACATACATCTATTGTTTGAAGCTATTGTACAGGACAGCCGAAAGCACAATACTTTTACAGATATAGCTACTGTTTTGTTTGCTTTGCGTCTTCCTGGTGAATTTGTTTTTCTGCGTTTCGCCATTACGCCCTCGAACACAGAGGAACCAATCACGCGCCGTTAGAGATGCAGAACATGTATGTCGTTTTACCATGTCCAATTTCGATGTTTATTTGTTGCTCGACGGCACAATGAGGTTGAGGTTCTGCTGCAGAACAGGGTTTTCTGACCGATAGCTGTGGTTTTGCAAAATGCGTGATCGTGAATTGACGTCTTACAATTGCCCTGATTATAGACCTTTAAGAGAGAGACTTAAAGCCGCTGTACCTGATTTTTACCGTCTTAAAAACGTGAAAAACAGAACAGTTACATTTTAAACGGTCTGCAGTGGTCCAAAGTCATTCCGAGCATCCTAATTACTCACCGCGATGAGTTTGTAAGCACTTTTCACAACTCCCAGAAACCAGTGTGAGTGAAGTGCCGCTGTCACGGTAAAGCTAACAACAACTAGCATGCTAACAACACGCCTCCTGATTCTCAGACGAAACATGCTTCATAATTAGATGCAGACGGCACGCAGCAAAAGGCAATTTTTTTCTCAAATACATGGGAAAAATCCGGTACAGGGGCTTTAACAATGTAAGCTGCATGTACTTTGTAAGGAAGTTGCATAACCAGATGATAAATTGGGTTAGGTGAACGTGTTAGAAAGCAAAAGTATGGTAATTTATCAGACCATAGTGCGCTACAGAAATGCAATATTGGGTAGAAAGTACTAGTAACTAAATTTTTCATAATCTGGCCTCAAAAAGCGATGTCAATTCACAGATTGTATAGGCAGTACTACAACCAAGGTGCACGTTCTACCAAATGAGCCACCGAAACTGCCCCCATGTGGCCTATTATTAAACAAGCTAAAGGTTAAATAGCTCCAGAATGACATGTACTCTTTATCAGCTAGCATACATTACATTAATATTAAGCGCTTTGCCTAAACAACTACACGTGTTATTTTAAGTCACTTCATTTAGCCACATCCAAAACAACTACCAATTTTGCAGCCCAAAACCTATTATTTTGTTTTCGTTCTCAAAATGAAAGAAAAACACTACAATTTTCATCAAAGTGTGCAAGCCGTTTTACGCAGAAAAGGTCTATTTGATGAGATCCCTCTTCATCTCTCAGGCGTTTTTAACCACAGTTTCAAAGCAGATAATCCAGTCCTGTACTGTTAAGCCCAAAGACACACGTGAAGCCCCTTTTAACCATCTCTGTCTATCTCTGGAAATCTAAAAAAGCACAGCAAACACTCTTCCTCATTTCTCTCTGTCTAAATCATGAGCAGCAGAATCTACCACTGGCACTTTAGGGGGGCATTTTGTTTGAGGTCTTATTTATCAGCAACGCCTCATTTTTACACTGCAAAAATATCTACACGACTTAAAGGTGCAACGTGTCGCTTTTCCGGTGGCAGGGTCCGTCACCTTGTCTCCGTGGAGATGTTAACGTTTCGTCTGGAATGTTCCACAGTATGGCAGTAGACTGGATAAAACTCATCCAAGCGGCTTCGTCTTGGATGAGCGGCGAACACTTTTGGTTTTGGATCATACCTGGATGACTGAGGGATTACACAGACAACTAGAAAAAACATGTCACTTCTCCACAGATCTGACCTCTAACTTCACCTTGTGGGGTCAGCTGCTGAGAAAAGATAAGTTTAATGAAATATTTCAGGCAAAGTAATAACATCTCAATGGAGACAATGGGGTGGTGGACCCAGAAAAGTGCACCTTTATAACATCTTTGAGTTTGGGTTGGTTTACTTAATGAACCTAGATTATTTGATTCATTTTGAAGTATTTCTGACTTCCAATTTACAACTACACTGCAAAATGTAATGTACGTTGAAATTCCATGAACAAATCAAGAAGATTTTACTACAAAATCTGAGAAATTAAGTTTAAAATTCACCCAAATGTTGTGTAATGTGTAAATTGTTAACGAATGAAGAATGGAACTTGGTTTATTTTGGTTTATTTTGTTTTTTTCCAAGTCAGAAATACCATAATGTAGGACCTATTCATAAATAATTGAACGTATTGTTATTATTTTTTGTTTTTTTTGCAGTGTAGAACTATGCTGCTAATAAGCGCCGTGTGAAATGTCCCTTTCCTCGTACCCACCCATGTACTTATACTGTAAATACATATATAGTCAAATGTTTATACCTTCAGTTCCGATGTTACCCCATGTAAAAACACATGTCATTTGTTAACAAGAATCTAGGGGGTTTGGTGTTGCTACTAACTGTAATGTATTACTCAAACTATATCCACTCTGCAGACAATACTAGCAAAATGTGAATATGTAACAATCCAGCTTTTATTTTGAAAAGCCGAATGATTCTCAGTGTGTTGGTCTTTGCACTACTGTGAGGTCCTGTAAAACTCCAAAAACTGCATTGTAAAACTACCCTTTACCTACTACAATAGATGCCAGGGATATTTATTATTTTGTGTACTATACTTATGCTACTTATGCTACAATACTGGGCTGATCATTGAGTTTGAATGCTGTCCTCTCATGTACAAGGCTGGTTCAAAAACAAGAGGAAAGTTGGGATGCTGTGTAAGATGTAGGTTTTGTAAATGTTATAAATACTTTATTCACAACTTTAAGGGCGTTTACCATTTAATGAAAAATAAATGAGGTTTGGAACTTAAAAAGCTAAGGCTAGTTACAGCAAAACATTCAATATTCGAACAAAACACCAGACAATTTCAAGCTATCTAAGAAATAACGTTATTGTAAATACAGCTAATACAGGGTTGTCCGAAGGGGGGTGCGATTCCAGCTCCCACACATGAATGCTGTCGTTCTGTCCTTGGGCAAGACACTTAACCCACCTCGCCCCCAGTGACTGCGTACACTTGTGTGTGAATGTGTGTGTGAATGGGTGAGCGGTTCCTTGATGTAAAGAGTTTTGGGTGCCTTGAAAGTGGAAAAACACAATATAAAAACGTGACCATTTACCACTTTGGTTAATCTGTACGTTGACACCAAAGCTTGGTTGACATTACATTGGTTCAGAAATAGACCATAATAAAACTAACCAGGAAACATGAAAAAATATTATAATAACCCTACGATGTAATCAGGCTGGCTGGAGATATAGGGTCATATAAGGGTCCACGCAAACAGGCCTCTTCTTGCAAATGGCTCTTTTAAAGCTAAAAGCAGCATTGAACAAAAACTCCAAAAAACTCCAAAAAAACATGTTGAGTTCCTACATTTTAGAAAGAATCCTTGTAGTCCATAATAATCATATTGGTTATCTCTTTTTCATGGAATTGTAAAACACATTGCTTCCAACATTTGGCACTTTGTTTTGGTTTGAGTAAATCCTGTCTTCTTTTATACCATATCATCTCATTGTATTCACATTTTACCCAGCATCCCAACTTCTCTCTCTGGATGGTGGCTCTGCTTTACCTGGGCAGTTAAAGGATTTCTAGCTCGAGGGGGTTGTGCTGTGACGCTTATCTACTGCAGCGACCGAACGCTAGCTGCATAAAGATCAGTTGGTGAGATCACGGTGAGAGGTTGCCAGATTGGGCGCGCGTGTTGGTGCAATCTGCTGTTGTTGTTGTCGTTGTTGTCGCGGTGACGTCCATAAAGCAAACGCGTAACATGATGGAAATGATATAGGGAGGAAGAATTATGAGGGCGGGATGGAAAGAGAGATAGAGGGAGAGGGTGGGGTAGAGCGAGGAGGCTGCGTTTCTAAAAATAGCAACGTGGAGAAAAGGGAGTGTTCTAAGGCTGGGCTGAGACTGCGAGACTCATTATAGGATCTATCTGACGTACTTTGCCTTCAGAACTGACAAAACCTGTCGCCAGCGTTCCGTCTGGACTGATTTGCATATCCATTTGGCAAATACAGTTTACATCAGATGCCCTTCCTTACACATTACATGGAGAAAATGCATGAACTTGTATTCTTTTCAGTGAGCTCTTTTGCATCAACTGGCTTCTAGTGTGCTACAATTTTAGAGGAATATCTCCTTAGAAATGGAAATAATTTACTAATACCACAGGTTTGATTGAGCTTGTAGCACTAATTTGCATTTTTATTGGTTTGACTTTTACACCAGATGCCCTCCCAGGTTATCCGGGTTTGGGAGAACGCAAAACCAGCCATAAAACTTCTTTCAACGCAAAGTTAATGAAGCCCCTATACGTTGTTATATTATAATTCATGCTCAAAACCGAGCCACCATTCAAATTTCAGTTTTGATTTAGCTTCCAGCCCTAATTTGGATTTTCATTGCTTTGACTTTTACACCAGATGCCCTCGCAGTTTATCCAGGTTTGAGAATACTCAAAACCAGCCCTAAAAGTTCATGCTCAAAACCAGGCAACCACAACCACTACATTAGATGCCCTCCCAGTTTTTCCAGGCTTGGGAGTACACAAAACCTTCAAGTTAATGAAGCCTCTACACGCCATGTTATTTTGAAATATCTTCACACTCGATACATTCACCTCGTGTGTTCCCTGCGTGTCAGATATAATGAGACCAGATTGGGTACATGGTCGGTTGGGGTTTGCATGTGGGAGTGTTGCTGCATGTCAATGTGCCATCATCAAAGCTTTTCCTGTGGAGAATTCTTACACACAGCGCATTAGTCATCCAAGTCACACAGAGATACACAGGGGAAACAAAAGCAGTGGAAAAACAGGCCAACTTCATGTTATTGCGAATTGAATAGGTCATAGGAATTCACTGCAAACAGGGAAATGGCTTATACTTGTTAATGTACAGACTGTTGTGGTTTGGTGGACTAAGCTGCGTTCACACTTTCACTCACATCACATCGAAATTGGGATTAATCTTGGAATTAAACGTCGTCATAACAAAGAGCCGTGTAGCTGTCGGTCTCTCCTGTGTATAGCTGCAGATCACACTAGCGAGCAGCAGATTTTTTTTTCACTCGTACCAAAATGACTACGCGACACTGCCGAATCCTACGCGTATCACGATTAAGAAAATAAAATTGAAGAACGGAGTTAGTACGTCGCAGCGGGCGTGTACCGGTGGCGGTGAAAACGGGAGTTGATCTGCAATATGGCGTCTTAAAAATACGCGATTTAACCTTACTCTTACGTGCACGAGTCACTCCAACGTCGAGAGGGTAAATGAGAAGGGGAAGCAACGAAAACATGGTTAAAAGCTTTGAAAAGTCAATTTTGCAGAATAGATCTGGTTTAAAATACAAATTGTTGTGGTTTGGTAGATTAGGCTGCGTTCATACTTGCCCATCAAAATTGGGACTAATCTCGGAATTAAGCCTGAAGCAGACCAGGACTAAACCAGGACTAGAACTGGACCAAACCAAGTCTATATCAGGACTAAACTAAACTAGGACCAAACCAAGATAATTGTTAACCAAACACAGAGAGATAATGGACATTGTCACTAGTATAAAATACGTGTTTGTTATTTTGACTCTTTAAAGGCGCACTGTGTAACTTTTCCGGGGCGGTGGAGGAGGGAGGGGGGAAGGGAGGGTGCGTACCGTTCTTTCTTACCTTGCGTATCTTGCATTCTTTCATTGAGCGGGGTCGTCTCTCTATAGATCCGACCCGCAACTTAGCGTGATAGCGTCAACTGCTTGTCTCGTCGATAACTGTCTCGTTATCAGATATAGATAAGTTTAATGCCGTACTGTGGATATTTCCAGGCACCCCCCCTTCCCCCCCCTCCTACCGGAAAAGTTACATAGCGCACGTTTAAATACAAAAATAACTCGAACGCTGGGATTCAGTCTGGCCGCGCTCGAGCCTGACTGTGTAACCCAACGCTATAAAACCAGATTAATGCTGATTCTCCACAGATCTGCTGCCCGCCCCCTCCACTGACATTCACACGGAAGTCTAAAGGCCATCCCCGCTCTGGTCTGGAGGAACATATTGATCGCAGTGTTTCAGATCTCCACGTTGATCAGATAAGAGCTTGTGGAGTGGTTGCATTGATGAAAACGTCATTGGGTTTTAACTGCATTTTTACAATTACAACGTACAACGACTGATTGTGTTGTGGCTTGTGTAAGACTTTGATGGGTAGAAATGCGATCAGTTACTAAATCTTGACAACAAGGGGTGTGTATGGATATATTTAAAGCAGCACTATGTAACTTTCTAAAAAATATAAACATTCTTATGGGTTGGTTTTTGCTCATTTGAACTTACAAGAGAGGCAGCGAGTTGCTAGTTGATCTAGTCTGTTGCTAGCCCTAATATTCTGATCTGGTCCTTCATCTGTCAAACAAAATACAGGTTAATTCATCTTACAGTTTAAATATTGCAAAAATATTGATAAAATATTGCATTGTACACACAAATTTAAAGCAGCACTATGTAACTTTCTAAAAATACGGTCTTATGGTTTGGTTTTTGCTTGTTTGAACTTACAAGAGAGGCAGCAAGTTGCTATATCCCCAATACTCTGATTTGGTCTTTTTTCGTCAAACTAAATACAGGTTTTTTTAGTCTTACAAGTTTTACATAAGATAAAATATTGCATTGTACACACAAATTTAAAGCAACACTATGTAACTTCCTAAAAATACATTCTCATTGTTTGGTTTTTGCTTGTTTGAACTTACAAGACAGGCAGCAGGTTCCTAGTTCCCCAATACTCTGATCTGGTCTTTTTTCTATCAAAATAATGTTAAGAAATTAGAATGTAGTTGTAATTTTTCATAAGATAATATATTGCATAAGATTTTGATCAATGGCTTAGGTTGTACTTCCGATTTTGTAAAAAGGAAGCTGGTCATTTTTGCTCTAATAATATTTTTTGACAATCAGCTGCTGTATGTTTTCTCTGTTGGATCTCTCACGTGGTAAAAGTGCATTGAATTAACCTCACGGTCCAAACCGAGGCGTTTTCAAGTGAACACGCACTAACACCGAGGACACGTCTGAACGAGCTCTGATGGGTAAAACATTTGAAAGTCTATGTAAATCCCCTTATATCTTCGCAGTGGGACAGGAGCGTCTGACAGCAGGTTGCATTGTGGGTAATGTAGTTTGGTTCTATCCTGTGGCTCTGGCCCCTCCATCCCTGCATGGTCCCCAGCATGAGAACAAGGACGCAAACTGTGAATCACCTTTGTAATTTCAACTAAGGCCCTTTTCTTGCAAACTGTTTACTCTTTACCAGCTTTGGTTTTTGTAAAGTATATGAATTATGTTTTTTTTTTCTTCTTTTGGTGAGTTTTTTTTATTTTTATTTGACTAATTATGATGTATAGATATTTATTCTAGCAATAGTCTTCCTATAAGATATACTGTGCTGATGCATCCTCTGAATAACTGAAAATATGGTATATATAGAGATGATAATAATCAAATCTGCAAAATGATTTTCCTAATAAAAATGTAAATGGACTCTTGTTGTTTGCTGTTACTTACATTACTCTCAACTAAAGGTACTCATACTACAATATACAGAGGTGGGTCGTACTCATTTACATTTACTCAAGTAACTTTTTAAAGAAATTGTACTTTTCTGAGTACTTTTCTAGCAATATACTTTTACCCAAACTTGAGTAATATATAGTACAGTGTAACAGTACTCTTACTTGAGTAAAAGTTGTGGTTCCTCTTCCCACTTTGAGTAAGTCTACAAGCTTTATGACTCCACTACATTTTTGAACGGGACTAAAAAGTAAAAAGTACTTTTCATATGATTTGAGGAGTTATTTTCACCATGTTCGTGGTAACATCCTGACTTTTTGTCAGTTTTCGAGTTCAAGCTTCGGCTTTTAGCAAACAAAAATAAATTGATTCGTACTGCTACATGTTTAAGTCATGAGTCTATCCTTTGAAAATATCAGATTTGTGCATTATTTCATGTTTTGTCCTTCACATTACATGAACGTCAAATTATAAACCAGATACGTCCTGACAGTACTTTTCTCAAATACTTTTTTACTCTTACTTGAGTCACTTCTTGGACCACTACTTTGTAATATTATTTTGAAGTAACTTTACTCTTACTTATGTACAATTTTTGGCTACGCTGCCACCTATGATAATACACAATATAGAACTATCACATTTGCCGTCAGTTCGTATCTGGAGATAAGATGAGAAAGAAAGATACTAGAATGACATCAGGATTTTTCATTATTTTCTTTGGGAAATTTCAATACAGACTTGTCAGGGGCAGTGGGAGACTCCAGTCCCCCAAACATCCAGGCCACATTTGAGATGGGGTTAGTTAAACTACTACCAGTATATTTACACAGGTAATGCTAACGTGTGTGTGTGTGTGTGTGTGTGTGTGTGTGTGTGTAGACTTAGACACAACACTGTAGCTCACAAATGACTAAAACAGCTCTTGAGCAGCAGAGCGGTAATAAATAAGTAAATAATCAAAATAACAGCAGCAGCAAATTGTGTCAGTGAAAAGACAAATATTAAAATTTTGAACAGGACTGAAAAGTAAAAGTATTTTTATTATTGTTTGAGACCAGCTGAAAAGACCGAGGGATTTATTTTTAATACGTTCATAATTTGAGCAAACAAAAATATACAAATATAAACAGCTAGAAAAACGATGGATTCAATTGTTTCTGTTGAACAAACTCACAACATTTGAAGCCCTTTAAGACGTCCAAATCTGTGCAAAATACTTTTACTTTTTACTCTTTAAGTGCATTTTTACTTTAATACTTTTACTTAAGTAGATGTTTTCATGTGATACTTTTACTTTTAGGAGTTTTTTTACCCTGATATCTGTACTTTCACTTAAGTAACAAAACTGAGTACTTCTTCCACCACTGGAAATAATACCCAATATAGAAACAAAAGGTGGGGTCGCTTTGACATGACAGTTACATCACATGTCTGAGTACCTCCCAGAATTCATGTGGATGGATCTGAATGAGTTAGAATAAATAACATATATTATTGTGCTGGACAGTAGACTCTAAGTACTGGACAAACCATGGACTGTGTGGGTGTGTGTGGACACTTCTATACATAGTAATAACTCTGGTATTTTACACATGATTATTGGGCCTTTTGTGTATTTCTGTAAACAGAGTAAATAGTCCCAGTCAATATTCTAATCATGATGTGCTTTGTTCAAACGCCAGTGCTCGGTTTTAGCCACAAAAGGAGTCTCCCTTTAACCCTGTCATTTCTGCAGCTCAGAGCAGCAGTTTCCATGGAGACGCAGTGACGTTGTCGCGGTGTCACTTCAGAATGGTGTGACCCTATAGTGGGGACAGGGATGAACCAGGATTTAAACTGGACAGAACCAGACCGGGACCAGAGGGACTACGACCAGGACGAAACCAGGACTAAACCAGAGGTACATCAGGTGTCTAAATCCAGACGTATGAGCTATGAATAAACAAAGACTAAACCAGGACTAAACCAGGACTAAACCAGAAGTACATCAGTGTCTAAATCCAGACGTATGAGCCTGGAATAAATATGGACTAAACCAGGACTAAACCAGGACTAAACCAGAGGTACATCAGTGTCTAAATCCAGACTTATGAGCCAGGAATAAACAAAGACTAAACCAGGACTAAACCAGAACTAAACCAGGACTAAACCAGGACTAAACCAGAGGTACATCAGTGTCTAAATCCAGACTTATGAGCCAGGAATAAACAAAGACTAAACCAGGACTAAACCAGAACTAAACCAGGACTAAACCAGGACTAAACCAGAGGTACATCAGTGTCTAAATCCAGACTTATGAGCCAGGAATAAACAAAGACTAAACCAGGACTAAACCAGAACTAAACCAGGACTAAACCAGGACTAAACCAGAGGTACATCAGTGTCTAAATCCAGACTTATGAGCCAGGAATAAACAAAGACTAAACCAGGACTAAACCAGAACTAAACCAGGACTAAACCAGGACTAAACCAGAGGTACATCAGTGTCTAAATCCAGACTTATGAGCCAGGAATAAACAAAGACTAAACCAGGACTAAACCAGAACTAAACCAGGACTAAACCAGGACTAAACCAGAGGTACATCAGTGTCTAAATCCAGACTTATGAGCCAGGAATAAACAAAGACTAAACCAGGAACCAGGACTTAACCAGGACTAAACCAGGACTTAACCAGGACTTAACCAGAACTTAACCAGGACTTAACCAGGACTAAACCAGGACTAAACCACATCTGGTGATTTCAAATACACTGAATTGTGGCCATACTTAGTTTTGTCAATGCCACATCTCGTCAGATCTCTCGGTCGGGGCCTGGTTAGTTCTTGGATGGAAGACGGCATTGGCTGGGAATGTTAGGAGGAGTGTCATTGTGTCTTTAGGCAAGACACTTCACGCACAGTGGCTTGTGTGAATGCGGTGTGTGCGTGAGTGTTGGTCGTCAGAGGGGCCGAGTATGGAGTGAATGAACAATGCCATTTAAAGGTCCTATATTAAGCAAAACTGACTTGTGTGACCTTTTAGCCGTGTTAGAATGTTGTTACGGCATCAAAAACACACCCAGAGCTGGGTTTAGTTTCATTCACACATATTCTTCCTTTCTTACTTTATAACGCTGTCACAAAATGCTCTGTTGCACCTTGTGATGTCATTCAGTGGTGGTTTTAAAGTTAACTGCTATTTGTAAGTTCAATTGAACTGCTTTACGTTCCAGTACTCGAGAATAATACCTTAAGATGTTGCTTTTATTTTGGAATATTTACTTTTGTACAGTTGAGAGTGTCAATAGAATGTCTCTAATACACACCACTTGATGACATCACAAGGAGGAACAGGGTGATGGGATCGTTAAAGTAAACCAGGATGAGAGAAACACGGAGAGGCAAAGAGAAGGAGAAAAGGGAAGAAAGAGAAAGAGAGAGACAGATAGAAAGAGGAAGAGAGAGAGAAAAAGAGGGGACAGAAAGACCAAGAGAGACGGAAGGAGAAAGAGGAAGTGTGATAGAAAAAGAGAGATGTATAGAAAGAAGAGGAGACAGAGACAGAGAGGAGGCAGAAAGAGTTTGAGGGACAAAGAGAAAGAGAGAAAGAAAGAATGATAGAGAGAGAAATAGTAAGAGTGAGGGAAGGAAAGAGAGAAAGAGAGAGATGGATAGAAAGAGGAGGAGATAGAGTCAGACAGAGGGCAGGAAGAGTGTGAGAGAGAGAGGGATCAAAAGAGTGAAGAAAACAAGGGGACAGAAAGAGCGAGAGAGACAGAGAAAAAGAGAGAGAGTGGTAGAGAGAGAGAGAAATAGTAAGAGTGAGGGAAGTAGAGAGAAAAAGAGAGAGATGGATAGAAAGGAGGAGAGGGGAAACAGAGAGGAGGCAGAACGAGCGAGAGGGACAGACAGAAGGAGAGAGAGAGAAAGAGACTGAGTGATTGAAAGAGGAGAAGGGACAGAAAAAGTGTGAGAGAGAGAGAGGGACAGAGAGAGGAATAGAAAGAGTGAAGGAAGGAGAGAGAAAAAGAGGGGAGACAGAAAGAGTGAGAGACAACAGGAGAAAGAGGAAGAGCAACAGAAAGACAGAGATGGATAGAAAGAGGAGGAGATAGAGTCAGACAGAGGGCAGGAAGAGTGTGAGAGAGAGAGGGATCAAAAGAGTGAAGGAAGGAGAGAGAGAAAAAGAGGGGACAGAAAGAGCGAGAGAGAGAAGGAGAGAGAGAGGGGCAAGGGCACAACAGTGACTCATGGGCTTCCACCAAAAATGTCTGTAATCCACTGTAACAACTGCCTCTTTACTACTAGCTCCTCACACAGACGAGCAGAGGAGGAGGCAAGAAAAGCTTCAAAATAAACATAATTGGCTGAGAAATGAAAGCGATGGAGGGAAGAGGAGAGACAGACAGAGCAGAGGAAGGTGAGTAAACGTATAGGCATCAGCATAATTTCACACATGAGTGAAAATGAGGCCAGTACAGTCCTCTCTCTCTCTCGCCCTCCACGGTATAAATAGACATAGTTATTATAAGAAAAGGTTTGTAAGAACATGTGTTGTATGAAGGGCGAAATGGTAAAGAAGGTAGACACACATTGCATTATGGGAGTGTTTTGGTGCCATGGGGCTCTGTGGCCGTGGCCTTACATCTTCAAAGTATTCAAATCGATTCAGTGCGGTAACAAATATGGAAATCACATTATACATAACGTTATATCGCACACATCGTTATGAAAATGGTGGAACAAATGCCACAAAATATCTCTGCTGCACTTTGGCGCCTGTTTGGGCGACAGTAGCTCAGTTGGGTGAGTGTTTGTCCACTGATCCGAAGGCTGGGGGTTTGAATTCCGCTCTCGACATAAGCACCATTGGTTGAGTGGTCAGATACAAATTAGCCTATGGTAACGGCGTGTCCTGTTTACTCGCCTGTGTCACATGTACGTTCAGTAAAGGTGTATGTTCCACCTTCTAGGCTCTCAAAGCATTTTCCATCAAAGAACCACTCACCCATTCATACATACCGGTGGTGGTCAAGGTGGTTTGTCTTAGGACATGACAACAACATTCATCTGTGGGAGCAGGAATTGCACTGTCAACCTGTGGGTCAGTGGATGTGACTGCTCAACCGCTCAATGTTTATGTCAAGAGCAGGATTCGACCTTCAGATCTGTGGACAAATACTCTACCAACCGAGCTACTGTCTCCTCTTAATTAAACAGAATTACATTTAGTCAGACACAAGTGCTTTTATTGCTCAAAGATATTTTGAAAAACATGCATTCTTATTGTGGTGAGCCGCCTCGCATCGCTATAGATCTGACCTGTAACTTGACCTGGTACCACCTGCTTGTATCCTTGGAGATACAGTGCTGTGAAAAAGTATTGCCCCCTTTATCGATTTCTTATTTTTTCTGCACCTTTGTCACTCTTAGCCATTTCAGATCAAGCAAACCTAAATATTAGACAAAGATAACTCACAAGTAAACACAAAATGCAGTTTTAAGTGCCGATTTTATTTACTAAGGGAAAAAAAAGCCATCTGAACCTACATGGCCCATTTGAAAAAGTAATTGCCCCCTAAACCTAATAACTGGTTGAACCACCCTTAGCAGCAACAACTGTAGTCAAGCATTTGCAATAAGTCTTTCATGTCGCTGTGGATGAATTTTGGCCCCCTCTTCTTTGTAGAATTTTTTTAAATCAGCAACATTGGAGGGTTTCCGAGCATGAACCGCATTTTTAAAGACATGCCACAGCATCTCTATTGGGTTCAGGTCTGGACTTTGACTAGGCCACTTCAAAACCCTCATTTTGTTTTTTATTGAGCCATTCAGAAGTGGACTTGCTGGTGTGGCTTTGGATCATTGTCCTGCTGCAGAACCCAAGTGCGCTTCAGCTTGATGTCACAAACTGATTCTTCTTCTGGATTTGTTGGTAGAGAGCAGAGTTCATGGGTCCTTCATTCACAGCATGTCATCCAGGTCCTGAAGCAGAAAAGCAGCTCCAAACCATGACACTACCACCACGTTTCACTGTTGGCATGATGTTCTTTTCATCAAATGCTGTGTTCATTTTACGACAGATGTAACGAGATGCATTCCTTCCAAAAAGTTCAACTTTTGTTTCATCAGTCCACAGAATATTTTCCCGAAAGCTTTGGGGATCATCAAGATGTTTTTTGGCAAAAGTGAGATGAGCCTTTATGTTCTTTTTTTGTCAGCAGTGGCTATCACCTTGGAACTCTGCCATGGATGCCATTTTTGTAAAGTCTCTTTCTTATGGTTGAGTCAAGAACACCGACCTTTACTGAGACAAGTGAGGCCTGCAGTTGCTTAGATGTTGTTCTGGGTTCCTTTGTGGCCTCTTGGCTCAGTCGTCGCTGTGCTCTTAGGGTAATTTTTGTAGGCTGGCCACTCCTGGGAAGGTTCACCATTGTACCATGCTTTTTCCATTTGTTGATAATGGCTCTCTTTTATGTTTACTTGGGTTATCGTTGTTTATTATTTAAATTTGTTTGATGATATGAAACAGTTAAGTGTGACACACATGCAAAAAAAGTAAGAAATCAGGAAGGGGGCAAATACTTTGTCACAGCACTGTAGATAATACAGTGGGAGCTAAGCACTAACAAGCAGACAAGACAAGCAGATGGTGGCCCCTCTGTCGGGAAACAAGTCACACCTAGAAGAAGTGCAAATTAACAAGATTTTCATTTCAGATAAAACTATAATGAAGCTATAATAGCCTTGAAATACTGACTTCTGTCCCTATCGAGTGACATATTCGACTTCTAATCTAAAAACCCAAACGATATTTGACTGTACGTGCGGCCATGTTGTTTTGAAATAGTAGCCAATAAAGAAACAAGTACTAAATGTCCCCTTTCTATCTCTGTACACACAAGTCCACAGCACGTGCAGCTCTAAGACTCCTGTTTGTACCGGGTCTGACAGGAATAGAAGGAGCGGCCCACACCTCCCTGGAGAAGACATGCGCACTAGCGGACCGATGGCGCCACCGTGTGCTCGCACTGGTATTGTAGGTCCTCAGGGAAGACTTCAGCAGGGACAGCCAGATGTGCACCTAAAAGAGGCAACAGCATGGTTATTTTTGGTGGGTTCTGATAGTTTGAAAACAAAATGGTAAATGACCCAAAACATGCGCCTAGAAACTAGATTTTGGCGCAAAAATAAACAGATATATTTCC